>JAULJZ010080862.1:0-12678 GCA_032270985.1 Heliamphora pulchella
GAGCTACGGTACTGTTTTTAGAAGATTATCTAGATGTACTGGGATGACGGGTATTTGGCACGAGTTACCCTCGGGAAAAGTCCGAAAACGTGCGCAGTGTAGGTACCTTTGTTATCTTTCGGGGTAGTTCCCGTAAAAAAGGTCGGTTTGGGTGCTCTTTTCCCTCAGGTTGTCGGACCCGTAAAGTTAGCTTTAACATCGTGGTGCTCCGTATAGAACTTGTCATTACCTAACAGGCCTTAAGTGGTTCAGGACCAGGGTAATGGACAGAAGTCTATAGTTGTTACCTTTGTCTGTGTGACATAGTCGGCACATAGGATCTCTTTCTTCTTCTTTTCCACGATGGTACATTCCGTGGGGAAACGATATTTTGGTTACTATTTTCCTTCAACTGTAAAAGGTATTTTGCATTGTTTAAATGCTTAGTTGTGAAGGAAAAATTGTTTTGGAGGTTTGTAGGAAACTTGGGATTTTATGACGTAAAACCTTTTGGGTTTGTGGTTGAGTATGCTCCCATTAGTTATGATTGCGTATTTTCTGCTTTACAGTTTTATTGTTTGTTTCTATTGGGTTTCGGCTCACGGGTGGAATTTTCTGTATAAAACCTTTTTCAGGTGATGATGTAGATGATGATCTTGTGTAGATCTAGTGATGCCCGTGCTGACGGATGATGGAAAACTGTAGTAGTTTTTCTTTTTGGTATGCCTGTTCCTGAAGGCAGTTGTTGTACGCCATAAAGCGATATACTGTATGCATGTTGGAACTGTATGTCTTTTATTTATGAGAGATATCTTTTGCTGGGTTTTCCATTGGTTTTAACAGTCGAATTTCAATGTATGAAAAATTATATTTTTATAAAACTGGTATTTGGTGGATTTTCACGTGATCCTAGGTTTGAAGCGTGATAACTAAGTAGATCATTCGTGTAAAAAAGTTATAATAATTAGATATAGGTAGTTCTATAAATAGATCACATTTGTTAAAACATAAATGGATGATAAATATAATTTTATAAAAAATAATGACAAGTAAATATAATTAGATGATATAGTTATAAATATTTAATTAATGTAATTTTTTATGTGAATACGAAAAGTAATAAATAGTAGAACATAAACGATTCAAATTATAAAAATATATTAAAAAATAAATAATTCAATAGAACACAATATAATTTATGTTTCAAGCAACTTTATTTTATAATTTTTCATACCAATGAATTCGGTCGGTTATGGGTAGGGTTTTTCGGGAAGAATAGTGTTTTTCCTTATTAAAAAAAAAAACCGCCGGGTTAGGAAAGAAGCACTTGGCTTCGTTCATTATTCCAATCAAATCATGAAAATATTTCCGCCTCACAGTCTCTCGAACTCCACGGGACCACAAGTAGCCATTTCCGCAAGTGATCAGACCTGAAAGAGAATCGGAAAAGCATGGCTCTGATTCCCTCACCCGCCGCCAACGGACCACTGTTCGCGGAGGTCGACATGGGCGCGGACTCATCCGTGCCCACGGTCCGAGCCACCGTGGTCCAGGCCTCCACCGTCTTCTACGACACCCCTGCCACCCTAGGTTCTCTCATCTCCTTTCACCTCTACCACTGTCATTTCATCGAAGTTATTCTTGCGAGTTCTTAGGGTTTTCGGTTCTGGAATTGGATTGTTTTCTCCTGTGAATTTATCCTCAACACCACCGTTTTGATTGCTGACAATAAGGTGGGAAAACGGAAGAAATTAAACCGTTCTAGAATGTGATGCGGTGAATTGAACTTGATATCGTACGGTAAAAGTAAGAAACTGAGGGTATTAGGGATGTTGAATTTTCTTGCATTTGTGGTATGTGATTGTGATGATGGTATTTATTTGCTGAGCATGACATGAAAATTACAATAACTGTAGGCGATGTTTGATTGATGGGATTAATAATAAGAGGATATATAATTTCACTTGATAAGTAATCTCGTTGGACTATTAATAAATGAATTATTAATACTATATTCTCTTAATCATTGTGTATTCTACATTTTGTGGGATTAGTTATATAATGGATGTATAATCCTCTCACAATTTGTTGAATTCAAACAAGAAAAATATAATTTCATGTGATATATAATCCAATCCCATGTCTAACCCGGTTAATCAAATATGCCCCTAGAGAACAATGATATTACACCACATAAATCACCTTATACTCGCAAGTATGGTGCGCTCCATCCCTTGCTTAGTGTGGGGGCCACCATAGTTGTGAGTATGCAGTAGTTTATGCGGTATAATATGCATTGTTAGTATTTGAATTGTGGAAATTAAGTTTCCCGAACTTTCGAATAGCTGGGGGAATATTTTTTTAAGGGCTAGAGATGCTTGTTTTTGGGTCAGATTGCTGCCAAATATCTGGGCTTGTTGAATCACACTGATATAAATGAGCACATCATTTAAACATTTGATTTATGTTCATCATATCAATTTATCACGCTAGATGATAGCAAGAGTGTTGTATTTACCTCTCAAATGTGAAATCTCTATCTCCTTAAGGATTTCCACCACACAAAATCAGTATATCGTCCTTCCTGTACCTTTCTTCTCTCTTCCAATACGCATTTCCATAAATGTCAGAGTAGTTCAAATGATGTCTGTTTCAGAAAACAACTTAAACATTACACTATTTTGTTGGCAGTTTATTTTATTTTTGTTAGTAGAGGAAACATCAGGATTTAGGACTTACCATTATATTGTATTGTTTTCTTCTTTTTCAGTGTTATCAATTTTGTTTCAACGTGTTAGGCTCATAGTTAATTAAACAGCACGTGTGTATCATTTACTATATTTTTTTTGAGTTTTCTTTTTGAAATATTATACTGCTTTTAATTACCTAGGTGAATATGTTCATTAAATCGTAGTCCAAACTATCAACTATTGTGTATCTTCTAACAATAAATCTATGTTTGTCAGTGGAGATGATAACTTCTACATCTAGGATTTGAATCCAGGTAATAAGATGCAAACTCACCATTGAGTTTTTGAATACTAAAAGTGTTGCAGTTTTAATACAAATGGCCTGTCATCAAACATGCACCTAACAATTAATATTGAATTCATTATGTAGCCATCAACCTAAGATTACTTGGATTTAGCCATAGTACTAGTTGAATTTGAATTTCATTGGAGGTCAATGGTTTTCTACGTAAATTAATAGTAGACATGGCTAGGCAAAATATGTTCTATTTTATCCCGTGGGCAGTGGCGGAGTCAGGAATTTGGTTCGAAGGGGGCACAAAAACATAAATATTCATGATAAACAAAAAATTAAAATATGCATTCTTACAATTTTTTTTTGTTACAGTTGACCGCGACGGGTTTTCATCTTTTGAAAATTTTTCATAATAGTATCATTGCTAACTCTATCAAAAACATCTCTCTTTATGTAAACTACCAAATTATCGTTCATTCACTGATCACCCATTATGTTCCGCAATCGATTCTTCACAATATTCATAGCTGAAAATACATTTTCGACCGTAGCAGTTGCAACTGGCAAGATCAATGCCAAAGTAATGAGCAAGTAAAGTAATGGATATACTTTGTCTCTTCCAGTCTTCACCCTTTGTTTAGCGAGTTGAGTAATTCCATTCAACCTTTAGAAATCATCATTTGATCGCATATCAAAAATATATGTATCAAACTAATCATGAAGTACTATAAACTCAACTGGAGAAAAGTTGTTCGGATAATATTCAGCAAAATGAATCAACATCTTCTTATCAAGATCAGAAAATGAGTTCGATGGATTCAGACATGCCACACAGAGCAACAACTCACTATTCGCCTTTGTGAAACGAGTATTTGATTCTTGAAGTTGCATATCGATGACAACGTAGAATAACTCGACGCGAAAATGATGTAAATTTGTCATTTGTTGAGTTTTGCGTCTTTTTCGCCCTTGAGCTACAAGGTCATCATCCATATTAAGAACATTAACTCCATTCTTTTCATAAAAAGAAGAAACATCATCAAGTAAAGATGTCCATCCACTTTCTCTCATCATTTGGAGCCGTTTCTTATAAACTTTAACCAAATTCATAGCATTTACAATATTTTGATCTTTTCTTTGTAATGCTTCTGATAATTTAGATGTGATAGCCAATACTTGCCTCATCAAATGAAGATTGAATATAAAACCAAAAGACTGCATTGAGCTCAACAATATATTTGCTTCTGCTCGTTGTTCTGAATTGGAACGATTCTTTGCAATAATTTTCAGCACATCAATCACTGTTGAAAACATATTCATCAAGCTAAGCAAGGTATTATAATGTGAACCCTATGGTGTATCATCAGAACGCTTGAGACTTGTTTCCTGATTTAAGCCTTGTCCAGTTGAAAGCTCTCCAACATTAAGTGCTGCAACAATTTTTTCAACTTGTTTCTCTCTAAGAATATTCCGGCGTTTACATGATGCTCCAACAACATTCACCGCACTACTAACAAGATGAAATAGCAGTGCAATTTGATCATGATTCTTTGCCACTGCCACAAGAGCCAATTGCAGTTAATGCGCAAAGTAATGAACATAATATGCAGAAGGATTCTCCTTTAGTATCAGTGTTTTAAGACCATTCACTTGTCCCTTCAATCTTGAAATACTTAGTCCAAGCCTACAAAATAATGTTTCTACAGCTTTCTTGAGTGATAGAGCATTAGTATTAGTAACATGCTCAATACCCAGGAAGCGTTCAATGACATTGCCTTCTTTATCAACATACCGAATTGCCACAACCATTTGCTCTTTTATTGATATATCACAGGTTTCATCAATTAAAACTGAAACGAATGCATCATCAAGATCTTCAACAATTATTTTGATGGTTTCAAATGCAGCTGCACTAACAATATATTTTTGAATATCATGAGCTATCAATTTCAGATTTTGCGGAGCATTAGTTAGTGCAACTATATTGATTTCTTCATTGTGGTCGGCAAGAAATTTCAGAAGTTCAAGAAAATTTCCTTGATTAGTTGAAGTTTCAGATTCATCGTGACTACAAAATGCAAGTCCTTGTCTGAGGAGAAACCTAACACAATTAATAGATGCATTCAAGCGAATTCAATAATCAAATCAAGCTTGGTTTGACTGATTATCAAAAGTCGTTCAAATATGTTGTTTTTGATTTAACAGATCTTGACATTTAGCTGAAGCTTGATTGTGCGCACTATTAAGACCTCCCACATGAACTTGAAATTTTTTTTTTTTTCCAATAACAAAACTCCTCACCAACAAAAGAATCACCACCTGATTGGTTTCTAATTTTTGGCTTGAAAAGATAGCAACAAAAGCAAAATGTAGCATTTTTTGCTATACTATGCTCCAACCAAGGAGCAAATTCACTAAATTAAGCTTGGTTAAATCATCGTAATTTTTGTCTAAATGGCTTTTGTGAAAATTTATGATCACGAGATTGACAAGGACCCTTCCGTAGATATGCTCTACGTATTTGGTCTCTGTCATTAGGATTATAATTACTAATCCGAGGCCGTAATCCGAGATCTAAAGGAAGATCTGTTAAGTTGATTTCCACGCGACTTGGCTTTAATAATTGAGAATTATCTTATCTTCTTTCAGAACTTTCTGTTTCTAATTGTGATTTTCTTTTAAAGAATTTCTCCATAACTGTTTAGAAAAATGAAAAATAAAACAAAAAAAATCAGCCTAAACTCAACTCAAACTAAGAAATCGATAATATATTAATATTCATCAATCAGTAATTTCAAATAAATAATTTAACTCAAATCTCAAAAAACTCAAATAGATGACATGATATCAGAATCAATCAAAGCATACGTAGTTTGTTAGTGTACAATGCATTTTCCTAACACAAATGATAAATGCAGTTTCACACCGACTTCGCACATTTACACAGTTTAGACAAGAGAAATTGATCTTCATACTCTAAAAATCATCATACCATGTCCACATTCTTGACAAACATAGAAATATTCAAAAAAAAAAAAAAACAAATTCAAAAATTGCAACAAAAAATTGCAGCAGATAATTACCGGAGACACTAAAAAGACAACAAAAATACTTTAGAACCAACACACAGTCAGACATTACTTTCAACAACACAAAAATTGTTTTTCTGAAAGCAACTCACATAGCAAAACTGAAAACAATTGATCAAAATGAAACAGAGAGACGAAGAGACTTCACTGACCTTCAGTGGGTTTTGATTGAAGGAAACCAGCAAGAATCGCCTCTCTCTCTCTCTCTCTCTCTTAGATCTCGCCTTGTCGCCGTTGACACCTCGTTGTCGTCGCCGTTGATGCCTCGTTGTCGTCGCTGCGCTCAGTCTCACTGCCTCGTCGCCTTCGACGCCTCTCTTGTCTCACCTCACTGCTGCGCTCAGTCTCGCGCTGTCACAGACTTACTCATGCGAGTCTTAGACTTAGGGTTCACAACAGAGGGGTCACAGTTTGTACAGTCTTAATTATAATTTTTTTAAATATATATATAATAAAAAAAATGTTTCAGGAGGGGCACGTGACCCCCCTGGCCCCTCTTTCCATCCACCACTGCCCGTGGGTATATATTACTTCTAGAGTTATTTCAATTCAATCTACCAAGCTGGATCAACAACCCTTCATGTTTTCTAATGGAGAATCAGAGGATGACAAACTTGAGTTTCCACAATTAGGACAGTGTGACAACCTTGTCTCCACGTGAAAAGCTTACATTGCGCGCCATTCAATGTTGAGGAAACTTATGTTAATGGGGGCAAAACATGATTGGAAACTCTATACAACTCTTCCACGTAGGCTAACTTAATATTTTAGTAGCCCAGAGACAACATGCTAGTTCCTTTTTGGATTTAGTACATTTCCTTTATTCCCCCTCCAAATATTTTCCTTTTTGAACTTCTAAATGGAGGATAGGTCTATAAGCACAGCCAAGAGATTTCTAGGGATTTTGGATAGGCATTTTTGTTTTGTTTTTTTCCATCTAATTCATCTCAGGTTCATTTGATTTTGAAAACAAGAAATAAATTGAAAATCTTAGGCTTTTTTGAATCTGAGACTAGAAGATATAGAAGGTTGACATCAACTGTGGTCCTAATGCCCCATATAGCATCTAAGGCTTTTATTTTTGTTTTTAATTTTTTTTGCAAACACCCATAAGCATCAAAGACTTTAGTCAAGGACTTCTTTTCGTTTTTTTTCTCGAAGACTTCAATATATATTATTTTATTCTATTCAACATATATTATTTTGGAAAACAAGGAATAATTTTCTTTTTCTTGTATTGAGACATTTGAAACTTATGCCATGGGTGACATTCATGGAGTGCGACGATTTTACTATGAGAGGAGGCAATATAAATATAAAATAAGGGTACAAAACACTAGCCAGAAGCAGCTAATAAAAATACCAAAACCTAGTCAGAAGGGAAAAATGGGTCTAGAAAAATTTCCAAAACCCACTTAAATAGGCGCTTCTTGAAAATTAACGTAAGCAGATATGTGCATACATACATACATACATACATACATACATACATACTGCTACTACTATATATTCATTCATTTTGGCATTCTTTGGACTAGAAAATAGAGGTTAATTCTTGTCATGTTGAAGTTAATAAGCTTGAAGGAAATAGTAGAGATTGATATATTCCAATCTTATGTATGCCGACTAAGCTACCCCTGTTGTGAAATTGAGACTCTATTTGATATTTTTGATAATTTGGGGATCTAATCCTCACTGTATTTTTTCAGATAAGGCCGAGAGATTGCTGGCTGAGGCAGCCTCATTTGGTTCACTGCTAGTTGTGTTTCCAGAAGCCTTTTTGGGGGGTTATCCTCGCGGCTCAACTTTTGGTGTTACAATTGGCAATCGTACGGCTAAGGGTAAAGAGGAGTTCCGGAAATATCATGCTGCTGCCATCGATGTGCCTGGTAAATCCCTCTTTTGTGTTAGGTCTAGGAAAGTTGATGAGGTGTTATAATCCAAAATGCATATGAGCTATTTCAACTATTTACACTGTGCTATGGCGGATGTGGTTTTTAAAGAAATTGTTTTAGAAAATTTCCTTTAAATCCTGCATATCATTGGTTGAATTTGTACCATATCATTGGTACTATGGCTTTGAAATTTACTTTTTTTTTCCCGGCGGAGAAGTGTCTTCAGTGAGAACTTTGCCTTCAATCACATCTGAAAACAATTGTAATCTTTATTATGACTATCCCTCATGGGTTGTCCGTGGAATTAACAAATAAACTATGGCTCTGGTTGTGGTGAGTATTGAGGTCAATTTATGTTCCAATAAAGGTTATTTGATTTTCAAACTTCTTTGTAAAAAATATGGCTTCTACATAAGTCAACTTATCTTCAACAAACTGTTGCTGTACCAGACACTCGATGACATATTAACTATCGTAGCAAAGGGATTGCCTTTTTTGAAGCCCTAACGGTGTTAGCAAGCTTCCACACTCTAGTGAAAGAGAAATTTTCTTGTAAAATACTTGCTTATCCAAGATCCAGAGGAAAATCCCATCTAAACACATTTATTATACAATATAGAACTTTTGATTTGACATTTGTGTCGGTGTCAAAAATCTAACCATTGAAATGAAATAATCATTGCTTTCCATTCTGTTCTATGTCCTCCTGTGTGTTCTGTTTTGTAAAAAAGTAAATAAAAAAATATTAATTTTTATTACTTTTCCTTTTATTAATCCAATGAAAAAATAATATAATTTTTACTTTTGTTATTTTTTCTATTTTTTTACATCTATAAATTAAAAAAACTAATAAAATGATATTTTTAATTGAGTGCCTTAAAGTTGGCTAATTAACTAATTATTAAATAGTTGATATTACTTTTTGATTCACTCTTAAATTTCTGGAATTAGATATCTATCTATTACAATATATAACTTTTGATATGATATTTGTGTAAAAAATCCAACCATTGAAATGAAACAATTTTGGCCTTCCATTTTATTCTCTCTCCTCCCTCATGTTCTTCTTTGTGAAATAGATGCTTTAGAGGTTGACTCTTCTGGTTGCTTCCCACTCAATTTTGGGATGTTCTGGAGAAGAAAGAACCTGCAAGGAAACTTGGAAGTTGAAACTTAAAAATCCCAATTCTAGGGAAGAAGTAACTGTTCCCTTGTAGTCAGGGTTTACTACAATTTCCCTTGAAAAATCCAGAATGGTTATGTATGTGTTAGAGTTCATCCTACAGCTTGGATCTGTAGCATGCGATTCCAATCTGATTGTACAAACTTTAAGCTTACCAGTCTGAATTTGAGAACAAAATGTTGGGTTTCAAATGGTGAAGTGCAATAATATAATTGCAGTTTGGCCAACAAAAGAAAAGGATTGTACACAATCCCAAATTATCTGCAAAAGTTGATATAGAGGATAAGATTTATGGCTTCATATGGAATATTCAAGTTATTGAAAGTTGAATTGGTTAAAACATAAGGGAGGCACTCTTAAGTGATGTATTTGTGTATGCATGCTCATGAATGTGCATTAGTTAAGGAAAACAGGAAGAATAAAGGGATAGGAGGAAGAGAATGAGAACTAAATGATGCTTATCAAAAGCTCCTTCTTGGTGATTGATCTTTTGCTTGGGATGGGTCTTTATAAATATATCTCATTAATATTTTCGGTATTTGTAATGTATGACGCATGCAGGTCCTGAAGTGGATCGATTGGCTGCCATGGCTGGAAAATATAAGGTATATTTAGTGATGGGTGTGATAGAGAAAGATGGATATACACTCTATTGCACAGTTCTGTTCTTCGATTCGCAAGGTAGCTTCCTTGGAAAGCATCGCAAAGTCATGCCAACGGCATTGGAACGTATTATCTGGGGCTTTGGAGATGGATCAACAGTTCCTGTTTTTGAGACTCCAATAGGGAAAATAGGTGCTGCCATATGTTGGGAAAATAGAATGCCACTTCTGAGGACAGCATTGTATGCAAAAGGTTTGTTATGCTTAACTGCTTTAAAATTCTTCTGTTCTTCTCTGTTCCTTATGCAACATGGTTAGGACACCTCAGTTCTCTAGATATATGCTTTTTATAGGTCATTCCTTTTTCTAGACCCTGATCTAATTTTTTCACAAGTGATCCTGATATCAAATTTTCTTGAGAAAAAACATTCATTATGATCATACCATTGATAGATTCAATGTGCCATACCAAATCCAGAATCTGGGAATTACTTAGCATTGGATAACTGGAATTTGAGGGTTATTTGGTCAATATTTCCATATAATTCAAAGAAAGTAAAGGACTGTAGTTGAACATTGGAAAAACAATATATGGTAGGAGAGGAACAACATCATCTTTTCCCTCCATTACCATTCTAGAATGTTAGTTCTAGGCAACTCAAGAGGGGGGTGAATTGGGTTTTAAAAATAATAATAACTTTTAAAAACCTTTTATAAAACCTTTTAATTTCACAAGCAAATATAGCAGGTAATATAATAAAAGGAAATTAAAAAGGTTAGGGAGAGAAAATTGAACCAGACACCAAGAATTATAGTGGTTCGGCTTCTTCGAAGCTTACGTCTACTCCTCAAGACTCCCCTTGAGAATTTGCACTATAATCGAATGCTTCACAGATGCATTCAAAAGCCTTTACAGCCTCAAGAAGTTTCTACAAAACAATCCATGGTTTTTTCTAAACTTTCTTGAGCTCTTCTTTAAGAAACTCGCACACTCTCTTAAAGGATCAAAGATGACTCACTCTCTTTTACAATAAATGTGATAGAATTAAAGATTCACTAACTAACACTCCTTACAAATGATTGGAAATAAATGAGCAAGAGAGTAAAAGTATTGGCTGGAGAAGTTATGAGCAATAAATGCTTCTTTGAAGAATATGAGCTTTCAATGCAAGCAATAGAACAATTTTTAGATGTTTGAAACTCTGAAAATTAACTCCTTACCAAGGTTTTGAAATCGCGGTATTAGCCGGCGTAACGGTCACGGTCGCATGTAACGGGTATCGGGCGTATCGGTCAACCTGTAACGGGAATCGGGTGTCGCGGACTTGAATTTTTTTTAAGCGCTAGTAAACGGCATAAAACTCATTGATACACGTATTCTAACTTTATTTATTACAGATTGAATGCTTGTAGTTGTTTTTAATTACTATTTGGATACAAAAAACATATTTTCTAGAATTTATGTTGTTTTTAAAATTAAAAAAAAAAACGATATTGTTGTATGGTAAAAGAATTTTACTAAGTATCTATGATATTATAAATACTAATATAATTGATAATTTTTTATAACAAAGACAAGTAAAAAAATAATATTGATTGTGATAATGTCAATGCCATGCATGATGCATGCTTTAAAATTCTAATATAATTATATACTAACAAATAACAATTCAATATTTTAACATATTACTATTACTAATAAGATATCATTTTAAAAATCACATACTAATATTCATTTAGTTTTTATTTAAGTAAAAAAAATAACACATCTCTCACATCCAGAAAGAATGGCGTGGTTCATAATGTCATGATCATCATCATCATCATAAACTTGCTGGCGTGGTTGCCGTCTTTGGCGGTAGCTAGATGTTCTACCTCTAGTATCCATCGTATTGCCACTACTTGAAAATTCAGGAGGCTGATAACATAACCATAAGGAATGGGCAGCCCAAATAATCCATAACTATACTGTGACGTATCATACTGAGGATAGTAAGCCATAGATCGTTGATGATAAGTTGCAGGAAGTGGATGGTAGTAGAGAGGGGGTAGCGGGGGATAGTATAAAGGTTGAGGCCCTAGAGGGCCCTGAGGGTACATGGGATGTGGTCGTGGCCCTCGTGGGTAATGGTCAGGTTGTTTTCCAAATCCAAGCTCGTTAAATTGGTGCATAACAGGATGATCATCATAGTTATCACGTGTCTCGCCTGATGATCGACGTCTGTGCCTTCGGTAGTGCATCAAATGAGTATCATCTCCAATTTCCTCATCATCACGAAAGGCATGCATCCCAGGTTCTCCACGAAAAGGTGAATTGCATCTATCGGTATCAGTATGTCTATATTCAGAGGATTCACCTTCATGTTGCCTATGACTAGCATTGCCACTATCAGGGGGTGAGTTGGTATCAGTATGGCTGCTACTAAGTGAACTCAAACCACCGTCGCCACCACCGGATGCACCTGCAGAAGGGTTATTTTGTTCAGTTGATGCCTGGTTGGTTGCATCGTCATGATCATGATCATGATTATCAAGGTTCAACCAATCAGAATTATCTTGCCCATCTAATGTTGGTTATTCTCTCTTTTGTAACCATGGAGCAAGTGGATCATTTTATTCAAAGATGTAGTTAAGATTGATTGGATTGAAATGATCATCTATCTTCTTTTGACTCCTCCTTGTAGCATGTCTAATTTTAGTCGCATGTTGTAGTACACATAGACAAGTTTGTTTAACTTCATGTATTTCAACTGATTCCTTGTTTTAGTGTGGATGAGACCGAAAGTACTTCAATTACGCTCACAATTAGAGGCCGTTGTATTTTAACTCCACACTTTCACAATAATTTTTTGAAGTTTAGGAGCTGATGTACCATAATGGATCCATCATTCAGCTACATTAACTAATATATATATATATATATATATATATATATATGCATATTA
>JAULJZ010080873.1:0-12678 GCA_032270985.1 Heliamphora pulchella
AAAAGTTATAGTTCAGCTGAAGCATCACACACATGATGTAAATAAAATTATGCAGAGCTGCATCGACCCACAGTCAAATAACACATCTCGGAGGAAGTTAAGAAATTAGTTTTGCGACGAACAAGAAAGTAAATCAAGAAACCAAGCAAGAAAAATAACAGAATTCCAGGAAAAGTTCACAAATAACTGTTTTTTTATTACAATGATATGAGGCTTTCTACCATGGAGTCATGGGCATTGGACAGTGTCTCCAAAACGAGTGTCTGCTAACTTCTCTTTCTGGGTCATCTCCAACTGGTCATCCTTGTTTTTTTATTCATTAGATTTGAGTAAAATTTTTGATAAAATGATTTATTTGATACTACACGCTCCAATGGTGAGAAGAAAGTTTTTGATCAAGATTTTCCAAAAAAAAATCCCAACTTATCCTCAAAACCAATTTTAATCATTTTTTGTTATGAAAGAATTAAAGCCTCCAATCCTTCATCTTTCAAGCATTTAATTAAATCTTCTTAGAAAATCCAAAACTTACCCCAATAACTTCTTTCATCAAATTTGATGAGAGAATCTATTGGTTTGAGGAAAACTTACAGTTTTTCCTTGATTTGGTAGAGGTTTGATGAAAGGGTTGGCGCTCAGTTTTTGCCTATTTTCATCAAGTTTGAATTTGGTGGGAAAAAAAAGGGAAAAACAAATAAATGTAACAGAAACTCAACCCATCGGAATTAATGAAAACTATTCAAGATCAGGAACAGAGGAAATAACTTGATGACCCAGAAATCAAAACAAAATAGAAAGAAAATCTAAGAACACTTGAAAGAAAATCAAGAGACTCACCTACTGATTAGTTGATAGATAGTGGGTTAAGAGATTGGATATATTCTGGTACAAACCCAAGAGCTAAAGATCATTCACTCCTTCCCATAATAACCCCCAAAAAAATGTTTGAACAACAATAAACTCAGTAGTGCACTCATCATTTGAAACCCATAAAAGTTTCAGAGACGGAAGAGACAACCAATGACAAAATCGATCCACGCAAAAAGAGCCAAAAGCAATCCATCCAAACACACAACACAGGAACCAAAAAAAAAAAAAGAATTATTGAAATATGTATTTAGGAAAGCAACGGTCAACAGATAAGCATATGTATTCCTTTGTAAACCTCCAAGGCTACGTTTGGTTGATTTTTTTTTTTTTTATAAGCGTTTGGTTGATTAGATAAACAGTGAAATGAAATGATCATTCTATAGAATACCCATTTTAATGTTGGATTATAAAGAAAAAAATAATAAAATGTCAAATAATTTTTAATATAAATACTAAAAAATTATCTTTTTATTTTTGTAGAAGACCATTCCATTGAACCAAACACTACATAATAATTATCATCCACTTTTATTGTCTGTGTGTATTTGAAAATACGTACCAGGTCACTCATGGCCTTTACCAGCGCGCGCAACCTTTAACCTGCACCATCGCACCAAAACCAACGCCGCCGCCACCGACCACCGCCGAGGATGGGTTGCCGGCTGCCGGAGAAGTGAGGTTTAAGCTAGAGTGACAACCAGTCACCGGCACCAAAGAGACTAACGGAATACGGTTGTTGTAATCAGTTTGAGGTGGTTTATATGGTGTCAAAAGAAACTTGTAATGAGGGGTGGGCTACTGGCTCTGCCAGTAACCCAGTATATTGGTAAAGTGTGAACGCTGTGAACATGGGGAAATTTTTACCTACCGTACAGTACCACACTGTCATGTACAGGTGGTATCTAAGCCAATTATATCTTGCCAAATGAGAGAGAGAGAGAGGATGTTTATTTAGGTATTCATGCATTACGGTTTTGATGCACTATTTTTTTTTCCCTAGCTAAAAATGTTAAAATGTTCAAGATTGTTTATTTGGTAAAAAATTAAAAAAATTAAAAATTTAAATTAAAATATAAATTTTTAAAATATTATATTTAAACTTTTATTATTTTTAAAATACAATAATACTAATTATCTATAATTTATTTACTACTATTACTATCAACTACATATAATTATTAATTTAAAATATATAAAATAGTAAAATTACCTACTTTGAACAAAAAATAAAAAGTTAATTTTTTATCCAAGCAACCAATTTCAAAAAAATTAAAATAAAAATTTAGTTACCAAATAACATACTTTAGACTTATGTGGGGTGATTCTGCAAGGATATAAAGTGTTGTTGAGTGAAAGTAAATAACTAGATCCAGGTCCTCACATAAAGTTAATTTTTTATCCAAGCTCGGGCTCGATGGTTGAATCGCTCTTGCACAAAGAAATAAGGGTGAGACTACCCAACAGGCTTGGCCGAAAATCCGCTCCAATGCTTAAATCAATGGACTATAAAAATACAAGTTATGACTTTCTGAAGTAAATTTGATAGAATTTTAGTAAGTAGTTTTATCCCCTCTTACCACATGTTTGAGCTTAGTTTTTATATTGTAGCTGCTGAAGATTCTGGCGAGAATGATAGATTTTCCATGTCTTCTTGCGGGATGGAGGGTTCTCTAGGGCTAAAATCTTCAGTCCTTCCCAAGCATCCTTTCATTTACTCGAAGGGACGGACGTGGGAATTCCATCAGAGGTTAGCTTAGAGAACCCCTTTTCTGCCAGAAGACATGGGGAATCCATCATTCCTGCCAAAATCTTCAGCACATCTATCCCTTCGAGCAGACGAAAAGTCACCTGAAAATCATGACACTAAAATCAGGTCGCATCAGCACATGGTAGTCGAAGGACTAACACATGTCACGAAGCAATCACTCCGTAGACGTAAGGATTTTCAGATAGACAAATCATGAGGAGACGGACCTTGGGTCCAAACACCTCTTACGTATCGGTTAGGCTTAGGACATAAGAGCTGGGGGCAAATATAGGTATCATATATGTGTATGTTTATATTTACGAATTCATGTAATGATGATGTCTTGAAAATATTTTTTAATTATATAATAATTTATTTAGAGTCTTGGGTGCATGTATATACACATATACATATGGTGATGATAAAAGAATTCTAGATTTTTTCTTTTTTATTTTATTATTATTTTATTCTAAGTCTTAGAAGTATAAAGATTATGTCTTAAAAGTTTGAATTTTAGTTGTATATTGAAATATTATTTTGGCACATACCCCCGGTCATGCATGTAAGTACGCATTATATATGTATTTTTATATATTAACGTATGTTATAGAGAAAATTGATGAGAAAATATCTTAAGGACTTTTGTCTAATTATAAAGATTCGAGGGGCGTGTATATAATTATCAAAACTAAGATCTTCAAGAACTCTTAAAAATAATTTGAATGAGAATTTAAAGTATTTTCATATGAGATTTACAACTTATTATGAGTTTTTTTTTGGTATCTTGGGTCAAAAGTGTAATTATTGAGAAGTTGGAATTAGAAGTGTAATTATAAAAAGTTATGGAATATTAGGTATTTGAGTATATTTTTTTCTTAAATTTTGAATTTATACGTAATTCTCTTATTTTTTGAACTTAGAATTTAGACTAATTATTTTAGGGTAACACTCACGGATTGTTGAGCTCAAGGTCTTTTTTTTTTTTTTTAAGAATGGGTTAGCTTATCCTTAAGAATGGTTTGGCCCTGACATCTCGTTTTTAGATTTAGTTCTTCAGGCTTTTAGCCTTAACAAAATTCTGAACCTAATACAACTTCTATTGCTTCCTTAATAGCTCTGTGACCTAAAATTAGATCCTTATACTTTCTATCATCCACAACCTTTGCAAGGGGGATGTTCAAGATGTGTTTGACGCTGTGTTTTAGATCCCTTCGAGCCAAAGTATTCCTCTAGTGCTTTTGAAGTACATGCTTGATGCTGGCTGAAGTGAGGGGGCGCTTGGGAGAAAGAGGGCTCGGTCTGTCCGGGAGAACGCTGAGGTCTAACTAGAGGCCCAAGCTATGATGGCTCGGGAACCTAAATTGAGGAGGGTTCAAGCTTGAGCGCAAGAGCCTAGCCCAAGCGAGAGGGTGACTGCTCCCGAGAGGGGTCAGAGGGGCATCATTGAGGTTGACAGGCTTGCTAGCGAACTTCGAGTGGCCCGAAGCTCCATCACGAGCCTTTGGGGAGAGTTGTGAAAACTGTAGAAAGAAGTGGTGGCGCTGAGGAAGGCCCTGTTTTGGTCGGCATTCTGCGACGGCGAGGAGGACGATGGGACATGGATGCTTGCCTAGAACAATGTTGGGGAGAGTTCGCCCAAGGAGGCTGTGGGAGTGAAGGATGACCTGATCTTGTTCAGGTACAAGGCTGGCCTATCGCGAGCCGGTGTTCATGTAGATTCTCCGCTCTAACGAGAGCTCCCACTGGAGCCAAAGTTTTTGCCTTCCATTCTCCGTTGTCCCTTGATTGGAAATCTCTGTAAATCGAACGTACTATCATGTTAATGAAAAACCAACTTTTGTACGATATTACTTATACAAGACTATTTACGTTCTGCTATGCATCTCCTTTTTCTTACAAGTTTTTCACTCAAATCATTCTTTTGTTTGGGAACTAGGAGCTCATCAGATCCCTGAGCTTTGATTGATCCATTTGCCTAGGTAGAACTAGGGTTTTTGTTGAAACTGACCGTGGAGCCCAACACCTAGGTACAGTTAGGAATTTTGTTGAAATCGGCCGATAAGCCCAGCACCTAGGTAAAGCTAGGATTTTAGTGCCTAGAGTGAACTAGAACTTATTTGCTTAGGCAGAGCTAGGACTTTTTTGCCTAGCCAGAGCTAGGGCTTTTTGCTTAGACAGAGTTAGAGCTTTTTTCTTAGTCGGAGCTAGGGTTTTTTGTTGAAATCGACCGATGAGCCCGGTGCCTAGGTAAAACTATGATTTTTGTTGAAACTGACCGCTGAGCTTAGCACCTAGGTGAGACTAGGATTTTAGTAGCCAGACTGAGCTAGGGCTTATTTGCCTAGGCCTCATTGGGGCTTTTTTGCCTAACCAAAGCTAGAGCTTTTTGTCTACCAAGAGTTGGGGCTTTTTGTTTAAACCGGCCGCGGAGCCAAGTATCAAGGTAAAGTTAGGATTTTTATTGATTTTCCCTTGCTAGTAAGGCCCTTCCATTTTGGATTTTTGTTTATATTCCCCGTTCTACAAAATTAGTGTGCGTGAGATTTGTAACCACCACCACATTGTTTAGATTTGTAAGACTACCCACGAAGGGGGATTCACCATAGCTAGTGGACATTTTTAGGGAGTCAACCCTCCGTCCAACCTTTGAGTTTGGGCTTTAGCTAACTTTTTCCTACATACGACGCTAAATGTGCGGGAGTGATTCTGCAAGGATATGAAGTGTTGTTGAGGAAAATGAAAGAACTAGGCCCAAGTTCTTAAGTTCGACGATTGGATCGCTCTTGTATAAAGAAACAAGGGTAAGACTACCCGATGGGCTTAGTCATAAAGCCCCTCCGATACTTAAATCAGTGGACTGTGAAAATACAAATCATGCCTTTCTGAATTAACTTTGACAGAGCTTTAGTATCTAGTCTCATCCCCCTTTACCTCATGTTTGAGCTTGGTTTTTATATTGTAGTTGTTGAAGATTTTGGCAGGAAGGATGGATTCTCCATGTCTTTTGACGGGAAGATGGGTGGTTCTCTAAGACTGGCATCTAACGGAACCCCTCTTTTTCCTTTACAGGGATTGTCTATGGCACCTTTTGCAATGCCGATTGAATAGTTAATTGCTTCATGTCATATTAGCTATCATTCGACGAATGGGTGTAAGAAGACGGTACTATGAGTTTGGTTGTCTTGTCAAACACGTCTGTCTTGATCGGGACCTTTGGCACGTCTCTAACCGAGCTTAGAGATATGGGTTGACCTGAATGGACTCTTCTGAATCGGGCCATGGGACTAGGACCCTGGGTCGTGGGTCAGGCTCGGGTTTTCAGGCTATCCCCCGTCAAGACCTAATTTAGCTTTTTGACTAAAAGCGTAAAAAAAGAAAAAAAAAACTTTTAAATTAGTTACCAATCGGGGCTTACATCTCAATAACGGAGAAAAGTTCGGTCAATTCCATTTCTTATCTTTTCTCTCTCGAACATGTTCTTGGCATGATTATTTATTTGTTTATTTTATTTGATATATTTTTATTTTTGATATTTTTTTATCTTTTAATATAATTATTATATTTTTTGACTTTTTTCATCGTGACGAGCCAACAATAATTGTTTTGTCAAGATATAAAACCAAATTCGAAAATGTTCAACGCGCCTTTACTTCCAATAACCATGGCCGGCCCTTATGTTGAGGCGATCGCCTTGGGCCCCTAAATTTTGCCCAAAATTTTTAATACCTCTAATTAAGTTTTGTATAAGATTAAATAAAAATTTTATTAGAATTAAAAGGTCCAAATCTAAATTCAAAGTCTCAAAAAAAATATATTAGAGTATTACAACTTTTGCCTTGACTTTGTAATTAAGATTGTTTTGATGTGTTTCAAATATATGGTATTATTAAGTATACTTGTTACAATTACCTAAAAATAGAATTTCAAAGTTAAAATTGATTAAATCTAATTTGCAGCCAACTATGTCACAAGAAAGATTTGATGAAATAGTAATTAGTAATTTTACGATAAAAAATACCAGAAGAATAGTATTTAAGTAAGTATTTGCTACCATTGATTTAACCTTTTATTTTGTTTTGATATTAAAATGTTTTTTTTATGAACATAGCTTTTGATTTTGTTTGGTGTTATTTTGGTTGTAAATTAAATATTGAAAAAAATATAAAATAACAAGACAATTTGTAATTTATTAATTTTTTGTAATGAATTTTTTAAAAATTTAAGCATATAAAAATTTGGGACTTTTAGCCAAAAGCTCAAAAAAATAAGTTTTAACGCGCAAGATCCATCAATAAAAATTTTAACGCGCGAGATCCAATCGCCTACAACACAAATAAATTTAACATAAACAGATAAATTTATATGTAATACATACAAAAAAATTTATCTGTCGTTCATTTCTAGCTAGTATTGACAAATGTTAGACAAATAAATTTATCTGTTAAGTCAAATAAGCACAAGTGTTAGACAGATAAATTTATTTGTTCCTTCAAACAAATATAAGTTATTTATTTTGTGAAACAAGTACACTTTGCTAAACAGATAAATTTATCTGTTCATTTCTAGTATTGACAAATTTTAGAAAGATAAATTTATCTATTAACTTAAATAAGTACAAGTGCTAGACAGATAAATTTATTTGTTCCTTCAAACACATATAAGTTTTAGACAGATAAATTTATTTATTTCGTGAAACAAATATAATTTGCTAAACAGATAAATTTATCTGTTCTTTTTTAACATTGACAAATATTAGACAGATAAATTTATCTATTAACTCAAATAAGCACAAGGGCTAGACAGATAAATTTATCTGTTCCTTCAAACACATATATGTCTTAGACAGATAAATTTTTCTATTTCGAGAAACAAGCATAATTTTCTAAACAGATAAATTTATCTGTTTAGTGAAACAAGTACAATTTGACAAATAAATTTATCTGTTTAGTGAAACAAGTACAATTTGACAGATAAATTTATCTGTCTGCTTATTTATGCAAGACAAATTTATCTGTCTATTTATTTATGCAAGACAGATAAATTTATCTATGTGCTTTATACGTGTTTTGAAAAAACACAATATTCTTTATACAGATAAATTTATTTGAATGTTTATTAATGCAAAACAGATAAATTTATCTGTGTACTTTATACATATTTTGAAAAGTGTAAAGATAAATATATATATTCTAGGGTCTAACTGGACCAAGAGGTTAAAACTAGACCTCAAGCATTAAAATATTTTATGGTAGATGAAAAACAAAATCGACACTGTTTTAAAAATCTAAAACTAATTTTTAGTAAAATTTTATGGCCCATTTAGTCGATGCCGATCCTGCCAATGGCATTGTTGGAAGACCATTGCAAAAATAAAATAATACACTTAAATTATATATAAAATAAATTTTACAAATTATATATATTGAAAAATAGCTACTTGGCTAAGACGAGCCACGGGAGAAAGAAGAAAGAAAAAAGTAAGGCATTGTTTGGGATAATTTTTATAATTTTTTCTTATATTTTGTTTCTGTTTTGAATTTTTTTTTCATTTTTTAACTAAGGTTTTTTTTTCCAAATTGTAACCGAAAATAATAAAAAAATTTAATCAGAAGATAAAAAAAGCAATATAAATTTAGCTTATTGACTTATCTTTTTGTTTTCTTTGAATTTGTTTTAATATTTTTTAAAAAAATTATTTTTTTGGCTCATGTCAATGAAAAGACTAAAAAAATATAATAATTTAACTAAAAATTTAAAAAGTATTAAAAATAAAAATAAATAAAATAAAATAAAATAAATAAATAAATAATTATTCCACTCAGGGGCTTATAAGAAGAGAGTAAAAATGGCATGGAGAGAGAAAACAAATGTTAGAGAGAGAGAGAGATAAGAAATGGAATCGACGAATTTCCGTTACTTGAGACGGAATGCATGAATACTCAACGTTAGCTAGGTCCACTAGGTTCTCTTTTAAAATTCGTGACTCTTAGTAAAATTTATTATAGGAAATAATTTATATTATATCTAATATTTTAAATTTTTTATTTTTTTTCATTTTTGCTGTTTTATATGATTATCAAAATTTAAATTTTTTTAACTTCATGTATATAATGAATGCATAAAAACATTTACAATAATGTTTTCATCGATCTATTTTCTGCTATTTTTCGTCATCTACCACTTAACCGCTTTAAATTTGCTAAAATACAAAATATAATACACATTAAAATTTCATCAAATAACTGCTTCATTTCATTATATACGTATTAAAACACAAAAAATAATATAATTAAAATTTAATTAAATAATACACATAAATTTAACTCATTTTTAGAAATAATATATATAAAATAATAATATTTTGAATAAATTATAGTTACCTCGTATGAGATTTAAGCTTATTTCAAGGACCTTTCTTGAGGTTACTAAAATGGTACTGCACTCCATTTTATTTTACTTTTGTATTTTATTTTAACCCTTATGTTAATTGAAAGAACGAAAACTTATTTTAGCATTAAATATTTAATATCTCTTCCTATTCTTAAAATTAATTTTTCACATTCTTTGTTCCCGCACTTTCTCCCTCTCTACAATCTCTCTCTCACTCTCCAATCAATTTTACCAGATGAAACACTTTGCTGCAAAATAATTCACCTTGGCTGAAACCTACCCGATTTCAAGTATCTTGGACCCAAATCCTTACAGCTCATGTTCATACACCGAATTGATAATATTCATTCCAAATCACAACACACACAAACTGAAAGCTCATAAACACTGAAAGTTCATACATATTCAATTTAAAGCTATATATATATTATCTTCCCCAAGTTTCCTATTCTCCTCCTCAAGAAGACATCACATCGTTCTTGCATAAAACAAAAGAATCCAAGAATAAGCTAAAATTCAAAGTCAAGCTTTTTCTTTCAATCAAATAATTCTTTGTAATTTGAAATATTTTTACTGTGACTCGACTTGGCGACAAGAGGAATTTTGATTCAATGGGAAGGCGAAAAATAAAAATAATTGAAATTGATACATCCATCTGAAATTGATCACCGGGATGCCTATTTTCTTCACGATTTGAACTTTAGAGTCGTTGACAGGAAGCTAAAAATGATGTAAACGGGCTGAAGAATGAAAACCCAGATCGAAAAATGTCAGTGAAGAATGAAAACCTAGATTCCGTTTTCTTCATCTCCTAAAACCCATGAACTGGACATTGAAAACCAAAACAAAAAACTAACCCCACCTGTTCACAGAAGCATAAGGAAAAACGACATTTCCAAAATCTCAATGCATTTGCGAGACAGTGTAAGATCAAAATCACTTAGAACAACGACCGAACTCACGGCGACGGCGTTTCTGTTTGGGAGACGACAGCGAAACTGTTGCAGCGAGATCTGTTGAAGCACGAAATACCGCTGACAAATTTCTGTATGTCAGAACAAATTTCGTTGCCAAATTTCTTCTTCTTCTGCCTCTCATTCGCTTCTTCTTCTTCTTCTTCTTCTTCTTCTTCTTCTTCTTCTTCTTCTATGTTTATTATATATATATATCAAATTGAATTTATAGAAAAGGAAATTATTATTCCCAGATTTCTTGTTTCCGAATCGAGAAATTGAAACACAAAGTTGAGATGACAAATAACCAAAATAAAATAGCAAATAGACAAAGAATTCCCTAGTGTTTAGATTTCAGAGTTACTGTGTGGAGGCAGTGAGAAGGTAAGGAGAGAGAAGAGAGAAGACAGCCAATCCATTGAAAAATAAAGGGCCAAAAAGGTAATTGTCGTATTTCAAAAAGATAAGAAAGGTCAGTATATTTCAAAAATTTTAAAAGATATTCTTGTATTTTCAGTTAATTTTAGAGAAGATAAATGTAATTTACTCTAATATTTTTAGAAATAATATACATAAAATAATGTTTAAAATAATATTAATTTTTAAATTGATACACATTAAAAGTTCTTAAAATGATAAACATAAAATAATAACATTTTTAGAACATTTCAAGACATTGTTCCATGTGTATTATTTTTAAAATCGATATTGTGACTTGTATCATTTTATGTTACAAAAATAAATCGGTCATTCAATTAATGTGTATTATTTTTTGCAATTTTATCAAAAATGACGAAAAACGACATAAAATGAATTAATCAAAACATTATTAATGCGTATTATTTCCTACTAATGTGATATTGTACAGTACGTATCATTTTCTATTAAAAAAATAAAATGGTCACTTAATTAATGTATATTATTTTCTGTAATTTTATTAAAAATAATGAAAAACAACATAAAATAAAGCATGCAAAATATTATTACAAAAAAAAACAATTAAACTTTGCCATTTAATAAAATTGATTTTTTGCAAAATATAATCAACATGATATACGATTCTTGAATGTTAATAATTGTCATTTAATAAAATAGAGTTTTTACAAATTTTTTCATTTTAATTATAAAGTCAATTAAATATAAAATGGGATATAAAAGTCCATTTTTTCTAAATTTTTTAAATTTTGTAAAAAATACACAAATTTTGAAATTGACTATCCTCAATCACCTTCTGAAAATAAAATTCATTCCCAATTTACACATAAATAAACATCAACACTCTTTACTTATCCATTTGGCAAGATATAATTGGCTTGGGGTACTCTGTGCATAACAACGTGATACCACCCGTAGGTAAAAATTTCTCCACAAAATTTATATTATTGAAGTAAACCACGAGGTGAATACAGGCTATCCACCATTGCTTTCTACAAATATCGAGGCACAACCGGTTTTACTGAAGTTGCCCTTATGAAATAATACTTAGACCCTGTTTGGGTTAAATGTTGAAATTTTTGTTTATTTTTGTCTTTTTTGAACATTTTTCATCTTTCGATTAAATACTTTACTTTTTCAAATCGCCTCGTTGAGATGAATCCAAAAAATTAAAAAAATTGATCAAAAGATAAAAAAAGTCCACTAAAGATGAAAATAAATAACATAAAATTTAACTTATTAGCTTATTTTTTGTCTTTTTTTGAAAGTTTTTTATATTTTGTTCAAAAAATTTTATTTTTTCAATTCGTCTCGATGAGAGAAGTAAAAAGTATAATAGTTTAACTAAATGATAATTTTTTTGTACTAAAAATAAAAATAAATAAAGTTAAATAAATAAATAAGCAATTATTCCAAACAAGATATTTTTTGTAAGATGGGTGTAATTGAATTTATGCACTTGATTTATCCACAGCATTGTTGATGACCTAATTGAGTGTTAAATTAACAGTTAAATTAACTCAAGAAACTTAATTAACTCAACAAACAAAAATGCCCATAGAAATTTTCAGTCATATTAGTTATTTGGTATTGTTAAAACTAATAATTTATAAATTATAATTTGTAGTAGGCGTAATGAATATTTAATAAAAATTATAATTCATAGATAAAATACAAAAAAAATAATTATAATTTATATAAGAAATTATAAATATTTAGAATATATTATAATTTAAAATTAAAATTAATAACATAAAACTTTACCAAACACCCCCACTACATTTGAATGTTAGATTTGTTAGAGAATGGAATAAAAATAGTAGGATTACTTATGCATACTTACTTTTTTATAAGAAAAAAATTTGTTTTTGGCAAATATGTATTTATTTTCCTAAGCCATCTAAATAATGGGGAAAAAAATTAATATTCTATTTTATTCCCTGGTTTTTATCTATTTCTTTTTTTAAATCTACAAATTCAATATCCAAATACATCCTTAGACATAATATATTTTTGGGAGGACAACAAATAAAAATTGGATTGGACTTCATATTTTTACTTATAATATAGGATTGAATCACGTAATAGAACCTTATTTTCCACGATAAAATATTTGTTAGCCCAAGTGCTTCTTTAATTAATTTTGATAATTTTAATAATTCATTTCCTATAAATAAATGTCTTTAAATTGGATAATATTTATTACTTCCAAAATGAAAGTGTTAACCCATTTTGAACACTCAAGGTTGACACCATGAATTGATCAAATGATTTAACACCCTA
>JAULJZ010080915.1:0-12675 GCA_032270985.1 Heliamphora pulchella
AAGGCTTGGAATACGCCCGGAAGTATTCTGAATAGTGAAAATACTCAAGGGAGATCTTGAGTAGTGGATGTAGGCTACGATAAAGCCGAACCACTATAAATCCCTGGTGTCTGGTTCTTTTTCTCTATCCCTCATCTTTTAATATTTGTCTTGATTATATTCTTGCATACTTTACTTTATTGCATTATTAAAAGATTTCTAAAAAAATATTTTAAATTCCTTTATTTTGAAAAGACCCAATTCACCCCCCTTCTTGGGTTGCCTAGATCTAACACTACATTTCAGGATGTAGTACTTGGTGACCTGTTTCTTGAATAATAAGTTTTAGAGAAGTCTTTGGTACGTCATTTGGATGAGAAAAAAAAAAAGAAATGATGTGATATGGATTTTTGGAGAATAATAATGTTTGATCATTGGGAGTTTGTATATACACAAAGTTTTGGAGAATTATGATGTTTACATTATACTGGCATAAAGATCTTAATATTGTTTATTGGGAGTTAATAGTGAGATCATATCTTGGCGATTATAAAATTTCATGTCCTTAGTCTTAGTATGTTACTTGGTTGAAAAAGAAGTAAATGACGTGTTGTGTATTAGATCACTATCCTACTAATGAAATAGCTATAGCTAGATATGTTGATATTATAAATGGCAAAGATTTTATTGTTAAACTTTTATGGTTAATTTTGATATTTTGAATACTTTTTAGAATTATTTAAGGTTATAAGATGGATCTGAATTGATGGAGTCGAATAAATTTTTAGCCGAGTTGTGATTTATAAGTTGGAAAGACTCACGATTCAACAATACGTTTGAGGTTAAAGTTATTATTATTTTGATGTAGAATCATTGAGGTGTTGGGATATATCATGAGTAGAGAATGTGAAAATGAAATGACGTATGAGAAATATGTATTGAATGACTGTGGTATATTTTAAAATTATTAGGAAACATATATTTGTTTTCGCCATGAATCTGTTATATGGATGATATTGGAGAGCTTATAGGACAATAAATTCTAGAAGTGTTAGAATCTCAAAATTTAAAGTATAAAATTATTTTAAGGGGGATAGATAAGTTTATTATCATTAGTTTTGTGTTATGCACATTCGTTTAGACAATTAACTAATAGTAACCTTTTTTCGTATTTGATACCCTTAATTCATTTCAATACGACTCTTGAACTACCTTTCTTTCGCTTAAAAACTAGAGTTGTGAATCTACTTGAGATTAATTTCTTGAAGAAATCATGTATTTGAATGCTTAAATATTATGGATTCTTCTTTTCTTGGAATGTACGACCTTGTACATTCCTAATTTTTGACCACTCTTAATTTGATAAAGAATTCGTCATTGTTATGATCATTTGTCTTTCTTAAAATCTAAATGTATTACTCAATTATGAGAGTAGCCTTTTGAACCATTGTATACATTTGAAAACCTTATCAAGGGATTAAACTTAGATGTTTGTTTTGAAGCGCGTGTGATCAGTGTAACTTTAGAGCGGATATCTAGTTAAGCACTCATCGTTTAACTTTGCTTTCTTGAGATTTATCAAAATCTATTGATACCAACCGTGAGAGTAATTCCTTTAACCTAGCGTTTTATTTTTGTGGTGCCTCATTGTTTCATCTATATACTTGAGCCTTGAGTAAACACTGTTATTGAAATACTCCTCTTCGTTTAGAGTTAGTTTGCTTTTTTTGAACTAACTTGACATCTTTTATTCTAAATTTCAAACCCTATTAAGAATTTTATCGTTGAATCTTGGAGAAGGAATTATTCACCTTCCCCTTTTGGCACTTTGATCTCTAACATTTATTATTGAATGACGTGAAATATCATTTCCAAAATTTCATTACTATTAACTAGATCATAAAAATAAATAAATAAATAAATTAATTAACAAATAAATAAATAAAATTATGCAGAAAAACACAATTCTACTAGTAGGTGTTCTTTTGGCATTATCCTTTTGAAAAAGAGAAGTTACCAATGGTGCCCATCACCCTCAACTTTTTCAAAATAGATGCATACTTCAAATTTTGAGAACGAAATTTGTTTAAGGGGAATAAGTTGTAATACTCCGTATTTTTGAATAGTACGATAGAATATCAATACAAGCAATAATTTTTCTTAAGACTCATAAAACCCTAGAATACAAGTTATGTAGAAAAAATAATTTTATGATGAGAACTTAACTAGCCAAGGCCCAAAAACAAATAAAGGCCCAAATAATTAAAGGTCAAGAAAATAAATATCCAAAAAAAAAATTATCCAAATTTAGGAAAATGCCCAAACACAAAAGACCCAACTTAAATGAAACCCAAGTGTGTCCATATGGCCCAAGTCCCCGTTAGCCCAAGGAATTAAATAATGCCTAACTTATCAAATGACCCACAATCAAATAAAAGCCCAAGTGTTTTCACAAGGCCCAAAATCAATTGAGGCCCAAAATTAATAAAAAACTCAAAAATCATTAAAGATTCCAAACCAATTGAAGGCCCAAGAGAATATTTTCTCAAGCCCAAACTCTAATTCTTTTTGCAAGTTCAATCTTATACATTCAAGGCCCAAAGATTTAAATGTAGCCCAAATATAATCAAGGTCCATGACTCAAACAATACCCAAATAATAAACAAGACCCATAGTTAAATAAGGCCAAATAGAAATCAAGGCCCAAAGTATTTAATTAGGGCCAAAACTAATTTAGGCTCAATTCCAATAAAAGGTTTAAGACAAATAAAAGCTAAAGTCTTAAAACTATGTCCCAAATATAATCAAAACAAATATTCAAACTAGGCCTAAGTTTAACATAAGCCCGAAGTATTTGATAAGATCCAATTTTTCAATAAAATTCAAATGCACACAAGACCCAAAACACAAAGAAAAGTTCAAATATGATTAAAGGCCCAACTAAAATAATGGCCCAAATCTTTTAATTAAATTCATAAATTTTTAAGAAAACTCATGCATCAAGCCTAACAAACTTTTAATATTGAGTCCAAAAATATTATTCTCATATTATATATATATATATATATATATATATATATATATATATTTACATGTAGAGATTTTTGATGAGATGGTAGGCCCCACATAATCTTAATAATTAATTAAAATATAATTCATGAATGTGTAGAAATTTCATAATTATGCAAAAGAGTTAAATAAGAATTAAATATATAAATAAATATTAGTCTTCCATCATCTTGAGCCATGTACCAAAATCCCTTAAATTGAGAAAAAAAGTACCCATAAATTAAGGAAAAGTGTGTACTTGTTTGGTATGGATTTTTTATGGAGAATTAATTACACCGAGGCTAAATTATTATATTTTGAAAAAAATATCTCATAGTTTATGTATATTTTATTCCCACAGATTTTCTGTTGAGTTAAAATAGTGATATATGAGGATATATACACTATTATCCACTAATAAACCAAATGGGCCCCACACAAGTATAAAAATTCCCTAAATTAGGGAAAAGTTGTACTTAAGTCTTTTTGGGATTTTTGTTTAGCCGAACAAAACATTGTACTTTCTTTGGGACTTTTTATGTAGAAAATTAATCTTTTTGTCTAGAAAATGAATTTTTAATTCTCACCTATCCTCTTTGGAGTCAAAATCCCGACTCTTGAAAATTAAGTCAATCTTGTCCATCTATCATCTTTTGAGCCAAAATATCTTCGTAAATATATTAAATATCTTTCTACTTCTTTAATCTATGTTTTTAGCTGTAAGAGCTTTATTCAGCTAAATTCTTTTCAAGGTTCTATCATCATCCTTTTGATGCCTAATAAACCTATGGAACCTAAATAACCTATTAAGTCTCTACTTAGCCAAGAATAACACTTTAAGTCCCTCCTCATGTGCCTATAAAAGGAACGAGAACCCCACCCCTCTCCTCACAATTTTTGGCCAACTTGAGAGGCTTAGAGAGAGATAGTCCAAAGGAGAAAGAAGAAAGAAGGAGACAAAGGAAGAAAGAAAGAAGGAAATGAAGAAGAAGAAGGAAGGAATTGTAAAGCTAAAACTAAGTCTTAACTCTATTGATCAAGACCTTCCAAGGTAGGTACTCCTAACACTCTCTTTAAACTTATCTTCTAACCCCTCTTTATAACAAATAATATGATCTAAGAATCTAAAATTAAGATTAGAAACAAAAAGATTAAAAAAGAATCGAATAGAAGATAGCTTGGTTAAATTGGTTGTGATTATGCCTTGTTGTTTGTTTTAATTTTCATGACTTAAACAAGTATGTTATGTGGATACTTAGTTCTCTGGAGTGTACTAGTTTTTAAGTTTAAATTACATGTATGGATCTAGAATCTAAGTTAAACAAAATAAGAATAAGTTTACTAAAGAAAAATCAAGAAAAGGTAGCCTTTTAAACATTACTCGAATTTTCTGAGGAACCAAACAGTGTCTTTGTCAAAACATATTTTTACTAGAGCTTTATAAAGTTATTTTTAGTATGTGTGATTTTTGGTAGAACCTAGAAATGGTGGCTAACTGCCCTAAATAAAGTTTTTACGCTCTTACGCTAAAGTAGCAAAAAAATAGCCCAATTTAAAGAATTTTAGAAAATTTCAAAAAACCCCCTCATGCCAAATGTTATGTTCAGAGCTAGATTTTTGAGTTATCTTTCATTTAAAATTTATTTGGAGTGATTTGACTGGTCAATTTTTCCTAAACCTCGTTTTTATCAAACAGCATCGTTTTTAAACCTTCTCTGTTCAAACAATTTTTATCCCTGTTTAGGAGCAACCCACGGCTTAGTTTTCTCAAGAAAAATGTCCTTAATATGTATCTCTACCATGTCATTAAATTTCATAGCAAATTCTTGAAGTTTAGTATTTTTAAAGTATATTTCGGTTAGAACCTTAAAAGCTAAATTTTTAGTTTAATTGAATGGTAATGCCTAAGCGTGTGATTAGTTGTGTTATGCCTATAACTCACCATGCATGGGACTTGCTAATGTTTTTATAATACATAAAGCATGTTTAAGAGTTGTTAAACATCTCGTGTTGATAACATGATTAGTTGAACAAGAATACATATAGGGAACAGAACCATGAATTTCGAACAAACATTATCCTTTGAAACGAACTTAGAGTTTGACATGGGTTGGGCTGTCTCTTATACTGTGGTGTTGATGAAGGGTCCATATACGTCATAAGTCGGGCTATGTCTTGATTCATGCCTTTTCTGATGCCGTCTTACGTGTGCTGTGGCGATAAACTAATCATCCTATGTGTGCCGTGATGATTCAGAGATGGGCCTACTAGAGCTTAGTGAACATGGAAGTAATGGTACCAATGAGGTGAGTGCTTGTTGTGAAAATGTAGCAATAAACGTGGAATGAGTTTTTCACACAACGATTTAAAATTTTTTGTGAAAATTCATGTTGTGATCCTAACTATTGATTTGGGTTGTGCGTGGTGGAGTCATGATGAGGAAGGGTCCATTGACGTCTTGAACCGTGCTATGTCTCGAGTCGTGCCTTGTCTCGATCTGTCTCACGGCACTCAGCCGCGTACATGTAGTATGGGACATGGAGAGTGACGACAGTAAACTGTGCACCATGGCACTTAGCCGAGTACACTTAGTATTGAACGGGAAGGGTGATGTGGCAGAGACAAGGTGTATGAGAATATGAGTGTATGGGAAGGCAATGGTACCATGAAGGTGAGTGACTTTTGTGGTAATGCGACAATGAGAGTGAGTGAGTTCTTTGGCAAGACTCGAGGGAAAACTACTTTCTTGAACGACATTTAACCTTTGGAAGCTTGAATAAAGAACACTTGTGAATTCATGTTGAAACCATTCTGCATTAGTAGTGAATATATTTGTTTATCTTTTTGTATGTCTATTGTTAGTGTGTTATGGATAGGTTAGTAGGGTTGTAGTTGTTCCTTCTGAGCCTTGCAGCTTACGACATTCAAATGCCAGGCAAAGAAGAATTCTATGAGAAAGTCATCCCGAACAAAGATGAGGACCCCTGGACCCTACCCAACGCAGAAAACGACATAGTGGAGACCGTGCAGGAATTTGTTAATTAGTCTGATTATGTAATGTTTTATCTTTCAAACTTGGAAAGTGCTTTTGTAATATTGGGAATCCCTCATTTTTCTATATCAAAGTCTCCCTTTTTTTGGACTTATCCTTTTGAATATGTATAGTTACTTTTAAAAAAAAACTATGAGCTATTTTATCATAAGTAATTAAAGAAAACATTCTTTTAATAATGTCTCTCAAAGTCGGGGCATCACAAATAAAAAACAAATAAAAAATAATTCTAACGACAAACACCGAAGCTGGCTCCAGATTAAAACTTTTGATATCGAACAATCAAAATAAAATCCAGTAATACTCCAAAAATTAGTTTTAAGATTATACCTTTTGAAATCTACTTGGATTGATTTCGGTTCCTGCAACAATTTCTAGTCAACAATTCGCAGCGATTTTTGACTTCTAGTCAAATCTTTAACACAAGCCTTCTGCTGTATTTCTGAATGCTAGAACTCGATCGTAGTGTGAGCAACGTTTTCCATGTTCTTCAAAAACTTTTGTTCACTCGACTTAGGTTTTAAAGACATAAAAACCCTAGCCACCAAGTTAACTGACGAATATGAACAAATTGACATGTCAGGTTTTATAACAGCATATATATAAGTTACAACAGGAAATTGTGGAGAAAATAAGACGTGGGTTTCTAATGTAATTATGAAATTCTAACTCAACCCAGAAGTAATTTCATAAAAATATAAATTATAATTCATTCCACTAAAAAATTATGATTGCATCACAGCCTTATTCTCAAAATTGAAGTATTCGAGCTCCTATTATTAAATTCTTATTTATTTTCCTCATATTAAGATTACAGATACCCACCAATTAAATAAAATTACTAAAAATTATATTTAATCGGCTTCCTCGAAAAGTTCTTAAGACCATTCGCTTAACTTATTTAACTGTCGAATTATAAAATTCACCCGCAGAGATTGGCTCGGTCAAAATTTATAAGTTTCTTTAAAGGGGTCTCATCAATCACAACATTACGAGATGTAGATTCCGTCAATAATTAATATTATTATAAAATTAATATCATTATCCAACTCATCGGGATTATAGACCCTTAAAAGATTGCACCATTTAATGAATAAAAATAACAAATATTAAATATACATGAGTAATAATTATTTTAAAATTAAGAGTATAAGCACTCATAATAACCATATGATATAAAATAATTTATATAGTCAATACAAAATTAATTACCCTAACTTGGTTCTGTTCAATACACACAAAGTATACTAGCACAATGAGTAACAACAATTGTCGAGACAATTACTGTTTTTCACAATCAAGACAAATCTACTAAAATATTGTATTACAATCGTACCGATGGTGTGTCCAATTTCATTTAAGATTGTAAATCAAAAACTTATATTCTACAAGAACCGATAATTTAATCTTTTGTGTGTAAGTCGAACTCTACACACCAGATTAAATACTGTGTAGAATAAAAGACACCCATGCACGATATTAAATAAATAATAAAACGCATACATTGCTCATTAAGATTCTCATAAAATAAAAAAACTAATTTTATTAAGAAATAAAATTAAATACTAAAATTAAAAACTATAGTTTTTAGTATACAACCCTAATAATTTTTCACTTATTCTCAAAATTATGCTTCCATACATCTAGCTCTCATACCCTCTATATGACTGTAAAAAGTCTTAGTTAGTATATTCTTTGTAAAAGGATCTACAAGGTTGTTTGTCGATGCAATTTGGTCATAGCAACGTCAACTTTTTGTATAATCTCTCGTATTAGGTGATATTTACGCTCGATGTGCTTTCCTTTCTTGTGGGCTCTTGGTTCATTCGAGTTAGTAACAGCTCTATTATTATCACAATAAAGTGTAATAGTCAACTGTACTGAAGGCACCACATCCAGATCTAGCAAAAAGTTTCTAAGCCAAACGGGCTTCTTGGCTGCTTCAGAAACTGCCACGTACTCGGCCTCCGTGGTGGAATCAGCAATGCAGAACTTCTTGATACACCTCTAATTTATGGCTACACCTCTAATTTATGGCTTCACCTCTCAAGATAAACATATATCCCGAGGTAGACTTTTAAGAATCCTTATCTGACTAAAAATCTGAGTCCGTGTATCCCAAAGGTATTAGACCATCTGTTTGATAAACCAACATATAATCCTCAATTCTTTTTAGGTACTTGATTATATGATTTACCGTTATCCAATACTCCTGCTCTAAATTTGACTGAAATCTGCTAACCATGTCAACGGCAAAACAAATGTCGGGTATAGTGCAAAGTATAGCATATATGTGGCTTTCTACTATCGAAGCATAAGGAACCGCCTTCATTTTTTTTATCTTAACAGATGTCTTAGGATTCTGATTCTTGAATAGATTGATTTCATGCCTAAAAGGGAGAAACTCTTTCTTGGAATCCAGCATGCTAATACGAGCAAGAACTGTATCGATATAAGAAGCTTGTGATAAGCCCAACATTCTCTGTTTTAGATCTCGCATAAGTTTGTTTCTGACGATATGACTGGCTTCTCCTAAGTCTTTCACATCGAACTAGCTGGATAACGACACCTCTACTAAAGATAACACCCTTACATCATTTTCGATGAGCAAGATTTCATCCACATAAATTACTAGAAACATCACCACACTTCTTGTACACACAGATTCATTAAGACTTTGATCAAAACCATAAGACTTAATGGCTTGGTCAAATCGAGTATGCCAAGACTTAGATGCTTGCTTAAGTCCATAAATGGATCTCTTAAGCTTATGCAACTTGTGCTCCTGGTCTTTACTACAAACTTATCTGGTTGTGTCATATAGATACGCTCGTCAAGACTTCCGTTAAGAAAAATTATCTTAACATTCATTTGTCAAATGTTATAATCGAAATGAGCCGCCATGGATAAGAGAATCTGGATAGATATAAGCATGGCTACCGACGAAAAGGTTTCCTCATAATCGATCTCTTATTTCTGAGTAAACCCCTTTGTGACAAACCTAACTTTGAAGGTTTCCAGCTTCTTGTTGCTCCTCTCTTTCTCTTATGGGTTTTATCCTTTTGGGTGGTTCTACAAGTTCTCAGACCTAATTATAGTACATAGACTTTATCTCTGAATTCATAGCCCTTTACCATAGCTTTGCATCTTTATCTTGGAGTGCTTCATTGTAGTTACATGGTTCAGTATCTAGTTCTTCCAAGATCCTGTCAAAAGACTCTCCCAAGAACATATACCAATTGGGCTGACGAACAACTCTTCCATTACAACGAGGCGCTACCTGCATTTGTGTACTAGTAGTGACACGCTATTATGATTATAAATCTTGTGCACCATCATCCACATGCTCTTCTTGTTGTAACATCGACATGTTAGTGGTAACATCCTGATCTGGTTTAGGATCGGCACGTGTCCCGATTATCCTCCAATTACGACGAGACAATGGGATATCGATGACACTTTTTCATGGCATTTCTTCCGTACTACTGGTATTTTCTCTTAGCTCTTTCAGAATATTTTTAATTTTGGGCTTGTGGTCCATTACATAATCCTCTTCCAAGAATTGGGTATTGGTACTGATAATAACCTTCTGATCCTTAAGATTATAAAATAAATCACCCTCCGTTCCCTTGGGATATCCAACAAAGAAACATACTTCCGTTCTTAATTCCAACTTATCAATGTTCCCTTTTAGCACATGTGCTGGACATTCCCAAATTTGAATGTCTTAAACTATGCTTGCGTCCGGTCTATAATTCTGTGGGAGTAGTAGGTACTTAGAAGATATAAAGTTCAGAATATAAGCTGCTATCTCTAATGCAAATCTCCAAAATGAGTTAGGTAAATTCGAATAACTCATCATAGACCTCACCATCTCCATAAAAGTTGTATTCTTTCTTTCTGTCACACCATTTTGCTATAGAGTGCCCAGTGTAGTCAATTAGGATATAATCTCCTTCTCTGACAAATAATTTCTAAACTCTTCAAAGAGGTACTCGCCACCATAGTTAGATTGTAGTGTCTTGAAACATTTTTTTCAGACGTTTTTTCGCTTCTGCCTTACATAATTTAAATTTCTCAAAACATTCAGACTTACAGTGTAACAAGTAAATGCATCTATACCTTGAGTAATCGTCAATAAAAGTGACAAAATACTCAAGTTTTTCTAGTCGGAATAGTCATAGGTCCACGTAAGTTAGAGTGAACTAGTTCCAACAGTTTTTAAGCTCTATAGTCTCTAGTCGAAAACGGCCTCCTGGTCATTTTACCCTCCAAGCAGAATTCACAGTCTAGAAGTGCCTCCACTTTCAATAAATTCAAAGGCCCATCTTCAACTAGTCTATGTATTGTTTTTAGATTAATATGACCTAGGCATAAGTGCCAATGATACGTTTAGTTCATTAAAGAAGATTCTTTTCTATTAAATGGTGAATTAGATATATTATTCAATTCATTCAGTTGCAGTATAGGAGAGATATGAGTAATAATATAAAGATTATCAAGTAATGTACTAAAATAGATAAACCGTTTATTATCCTTAATAACCATAAAGTTATTAAAATAAACAAAATATTCATCTCTAACCAATCTAAAAATAGAAATTAAATTCCTTCTAATGGAAGGTACATAAAGACAATCTCTCAAAATTAAAATTCTATCTCTACTAAAATTGAGAGTGACATCTCCCACTACAACTGCTGCCACCTTTGTATTATTGTCCATGTTTAGGTAAATATCTCAATAACTGAGTTGTTCGGTTTCCTAGAACCATTGCAAAAAATTACAAACATGATTAGTGGCTCTTGTATCTACACACCAGATACCCGATAGATAATACCGCTAAACATGTTTTCACAACTAGTGAATATAAATTACCTTCGTTGTTCTGATTGGCAAGATAAACTGGACATTACTTCTTCTAGTGTCCTGTCTGGTTGTAGTAAAACACTTGTTTACTGGCTTTTTCATATAAACTTTTGGCCCTTTAGCAGCTTTTGGACCTTTGCCTCCCCGTTTTTGAATTTTTTTTTCGTCTTGCCTTTTGGTTTAGCAGAAGAACCTTTTTTAGCAACACACACATTTTATGGTTTCCTAAGAATACCCTCGGCTACTTGAAGATCTTTAAGTAGTTCTGCAAGAAAAAAAATGAATTTGTTCATTGTGTAATTAAGGCAGAACTATTTAAAACTATCAGGCAGCGACTGGAGTTTGATATCGACCTGAATTTTTTCGTCAATCTCAGCTCGAAGGATCTCTAGTTTATTCAGAAGATAGTCATCTTCAGAACATGATCTCTAACTGGAGTGCTTTCAGTTATGTTTGTGTTCATCAAAGACTTTATGGCCACTTGCTTAGCGGGACGATTTTGATCCACACACATCTCTTTCAGATTCATAATCATGTCATAGGCATTAGACATAGACGGATGCTAATACTACAATATATTTGATATGGAAGCTAAAATATAGCAGCGTGTCATCTGGTCAGCCTTTTGTCAGTTTTGATAATCCCAAATTTCCTGTTCGGTTGCCCCCCATTAGGTACTGGTGGACAAATCTCAGACAACACAAACTTATTGTTCTTGGCAGTTAAAACGATATCTAGATTCTTTTTCCAGTCAATATAATTTAGATCCGTGAGTTTGTTTTATTTGAGTATAGTCACGAGATGATTGAAAGCCATTTTATCCTGAGAATCACATAATTAAAAACCTATTAATTACGATGAGGAAAAATTTTGAATTTAATTTTAAAATTGGTTCCCTCTACCATTTTTTAATAAAAAAATTGCTAGCAACCTGGTACACTGTGAATAGCATGCCTCGATGGGAAGGTCGTCTACTATTTAGCATTTCTTTAGATAGGCCAATTCCTATTAATTTTACTATTTAGGTAATATATTTTGCCAAGTAAAATTAAATAGCTGACGTAGCTTTAGTCCTATAAATAATAGCGGTGACTCAGATAGAGAGGATACTATTATTTTCACAAAAGTGTAAACTATCATTTAATTTTGAATCAATCGTTTCGTAATAAACTCTTTAGATGAAGAAGTGATTCATACTAACAATTATTCAGAATTATCCCTAAAGGAGGTTTGTATTGGTGATTTCATAATTAATTATGTCCAATGGGGAGGAAGGCCCTGAAACCAACAAATAAAACTAATTACATCACCTACAAACTAGTGATGGAGGCCACATGATTTATTTGTGAATAAATTTTCTCGCCCACTTAGTTTTTAAAATATTTTGAGGGTTATAAAAACTGTTTAATTAAAATAAATTATATTTTTTTGAAAATCGCATATTATAAAAGATTTCAATTTTAACCATCTATACGTGTTTATATGCACAACAAATAAATTTTTCAAATTCGACTTATTTTATAAAAAAAATAAAATTTAAATAAAATTCTAAGCCCCCGTTTGGTAACGTTTATGCTTTTTGTTTTCTATTTTTGTTTTAAAATTTTTTGTAAACTGTAAACAAAAACATGTTTGGTAATTATTTTTGTTTTCAAAAACTGTAAACAGTTTTTAAAATTTACAAAATTTTTATAAATAGAAAAAATGTGTTTTCACTTGTTTTGTAAACA
>JAULJZ010080926.1:0-12675 GCA_032270985.1 Heliamphora pulchella
ACAATGTCAACACTAAGAATAGATTAACAATCTAAACTTAATTCCCCCAAACATAGTCCATCATGTGGCGGGGTTCCTAGGGGCAGCGCCCCTAGGCGGGAGTTTGAGGGCAGTGTCCTCAGTGGGGCGTCTGAGGGCACCATAAAGGATCGGCTACGAACATACCTCGTTCGTCTTTCTCTCTCACACAACTTGCTGTTGTAATCTATATCTCTTCCTCCTCTTACTTACCTTCTGTCTGTGCTCTATCTTTCTCTCTCCTGAAACTGAAAGAATGAGGCAGTTTATATAGATTTTCACTCATAAAGGGTTACAAAAGGAATTAATTGCCAATGAATTGTATTGATTTTAGAATTCAATTGCCAATTGAATGACCAATTCAATTGTCAATTGAATTCAGCTATTGAATTCTGGAATTCAATGCCCAATTAAATTCACAAAATTCCAACAATAAAAACGTGATTTAAATTATTATATATGTTGATGGTGGTTAATACTATTAATTACGGGTTACATATGTGAGAATACATTAATGTATTATATTTATACGAACATAATGCATGAATGTTCCACGTTTTTAATCAATTGGAAAGGCAATTACTTTTTGTAGTTTAAAAAGGTACTCATGCAATGTTCTTTAAATTGTGTTTGAATGGTTTAATTGGCTTGTCCAGTTATCTTTCACAGGTAGCTGTTTGGTGGATTTCCTTTTTATCTTGTGTATTTATATTATTTTGTCTTAATATATTGTTGTTTTCCGTTGGAGATTTTAGGGTACTTGTGTATGTATATCTTATATATAAATAGGATACCCCGTGTCTTTAAAGATACAGATATCCTGCGAGTAAATGAGCATTAATATAATGTTAGAATTGGCTTACATTTTTTATACACAAGAAAAACTCTTTCCACTGATACAGTTCACCCCGTGTGACATAGCTTTCTTTTATATGACTTATTTTTAGGGAAATTTTTTTATATTTTTCTCGTTACAAAAATTTTAAAAATTAATTTTTTTATCAAACTAAATAAAAAAACTTAGATAAGTAAAAATAAAAGGCCACTTTAAAGCTTCTGTAAGATTTTTTCATTTTTAATAAAGTTTTTATAATTTTAGCTAAAATGGTTATACTTTTAGATTTATTTTTTCATAATGGGTCAAAAAAATATCTAAACCAAGAAATTTAAAAAGTAAAAACAAAAAAATCCACAATAAAAAAGCCAAAACAAATCCTAAACATAACAGTTTACACAATATTACACAAGTATTTTATATTAATTTGGAGTTTGATATATATTGGGACCATGAATTTAGTTGTCTATGACATTTTACATTTGTCGGTGCAAGCATATGTGAAAGTGCCAGTTGAGTCCTAGGTAGCAAAACACCAAGTCACGTACTTACAAAAAAAAAAATTATTTTTTATTTTTTAGAGTTTGGTTGACACCTAAAAAATATTTTCAGTAGAATTGAGTATAGGAAAACGAGAGAATTGATATTATATTTAAACATAATATTAAATAACCATATAGAAAAAAATTAACACTAATAAAAATTAGAATGAAAAAGTTTATTGACCACGACGAATATCACTATCCTTAAGAATAGCTTTTTGATTCTCCAAGCATGTGACTATAATATTTTACAAAAATAATCATTTTACCTAAAAAATATTCTTTATTGTAAAATATTTTATGTTAAGACTTTGTTTGTTTTAACATAAAATATTTTACAATGAAAAATAATTTTTATATAAAAATTATTTTGTAAAAACTATTTTTTGTTTTTGTTTTTGTTTTTTTGGTGTTTGGGTGATACATAAAAAATATTATTTTAAAAAAATAAAAAAATAATTAAATATGCTATTAACACCATTATAGCCGCCACTACTACCACCGTCATCGTCGCCACAACCGTCATTACTATTGTTGCCGCCGCCACCACGTTCACCATTGGTGCCACTACCACTATTACCATCATCGTCGCCACTATAACCGTTGCTACCACTATCTCGCTCCAGCACCACCACCTCTGATGCCCTTTCCATTACCGTCTCTCCCACTACCACCCTCCACCATTGCTTTCATTGCCACCGCAGTTGCTACCTCCTCTATCACCACCACATCACCACTATCACTACTGCTCTCTCGCTGCCACCACCATAGTCGTTCCCATTCCTACCACTATCGCTGCCACCACTTCCACTAATGCCGCCTCCTCCTCCTCCTCCTCCTCCTCCACTACCACCAATACCATTGCAACTGCTATCACTGCCACTATCGCTATTGCTCCCATCATCTCCTCTACTGTCACTTTCATTGCCACCACTTCCACCACTATCGTCGTCACCGCCCCACCACCGCTGACACGAACAAACGATAAAAGGAGAATGAACTGTGCATCAAAATTATTAAGAAAGCATCATTATTACTAAATGTTCATTATGCCCTGCTAAATCTTCCTAATGGTGTTGTATGTCAATGGTTAGATGCTTGGGTACGGATGGGCTGGTATTTTTAGAAAGTTCCTAGTTGATTCGCCATACATGTGGTGGCCTTCCAATTTGGTCCAGGTTTCGCTCTTCAGGTCTCTCTCTCTCTCTCTCTCTCTCTCTAACTATTCTTTTTTCATCTGTTTAATTTCTTATTTTTGAAACATTATAGGGCATTGCATGATGATGAGGTTAGGCCTAAAGGAGGTCTAACGCGACTCCAGTTCTTCATCATAGTCCTCATATCAAGCTTCTCGTACTACATCGTTCCCAATTATTTTTTCCCATCCATAACTGCTCTGTCCTTGGTTTGTTGGATATGGAAGGACTCAGTCACAGCACAACAAATCGGTTCTGGCCTTCACGGCCTCGGAATTGGCTCATTTGCACTTGATTGGTCCACAGTTGTTGGTTTCCTAGGAAGCCCTCTTGCCACTCCTGGGTTTGCCATCCTCAACATTCTCGTGGGTTACATACTAGTTGTGTACATAATTATTCCTATCTCGTATTGGACGAACATGTTCGGAGCAAAGCGATTCCCAATTTTCTCTTCACACGTGTTCAATGCTGATGGGGAACTCTACAACGTTTCTGTTGTTTTGAATGAGACAACCTTCCAATTCAACCGAATGGGGTATGATAGTTATAGCAAGATCAATCTAAGTATCTTCTTTGCGTTCTCTTATGGTCTCAGCTTTGCAACATTGGCTGCTACGTTATCTCATGTCGCACTCTTCCATGGGAGGTACTATTATTATTATTATTATTATTTTTTCTCCATTTTCTAAACTACATAAGAATAAATTCAATTTACAGGTTTTTCCTGGTTAATTAGATATTTACAATTTGTACATTTTTTGGCAGGACAATTTTAGAACAGACGAAGGCATCCTTCCAACATAAGTTTGGCGACATCCACACAAGGCTGATGAAGAAAAACTATGATGCAGTACCTCAATGGTGGTTTCACTCAATCCTGGTTTTGGTGATTGGGCTAGCCATGCTTGCTTGTGAGGGGTTTGGCAAACAATTGCAGCTCCCTTACTGGGGAGTTCTACTGGCTATCTCCTTGGCTCTGGTCTTCACCTTGCCTATTGGTGTTATTACGGCCACCACCAACCAGGTACAATATTCATTGCATGATCACCTTCTTATAACGTAATCTGGTTTCTTCATCTTCATAAAGATTTGTTTGGTTTTACTCTCATTCAACTGCATTTGAATTCTTTTGTGCAATCAAATTCCAGCAACCAGGACTAAACGTCATTACCGAGCTTATCATTGGTTACATGTATCCTGGGAAACCTCTTGCCAATGTTTCCTTCAAAACTTACGGCTACATAAGCATGACACAAGCAATAATGTTTCTCTCAGATTTCAAATTAGGCCATTATATGAAAATACCTCCAAAGTCTATGTTTGTCGTTCAGGTAATTAATTACGTAGTCTACTACAGACTTTTGTAGTCTCTTGTTCATATTACTTATAACATGGGGAAAATGAGAATGAACAACCGAATACTGATACTCATATATGGTTGTATATCAATGAAGCTAGTAGGAACGGTGGTAGCATCCTCCGTTTACTTTGGCACATCCTGGTGGCTCCTCACCACGGTGGAAGACATCTGCAATCCATCAAAATTGCCCGAAGGAAGCCCGTGGACATGCCCAGGTGATGATGTCTTCTACAATGCATCAATTATATGGGGGGTGGTTGGTCCACTCCGCATGTTTGGAAGTCTTGGCGTGTACCCTAAGATGAACTATTTCTTTCTCCTTGGCATTCTTGCGCCCTTGCCTGTTTGGGTGCTCTCCCGTTGGTTTCCTGAGAAAAAATGGATAAAGCTCATCAACATGCCGATTATTTTAGGAGGCGCAGGGGGTATGCCGCCTGCCAGGGCAGTGAACTACATTTGTTGGTTGGCTGTGGGAATCTTCTTCAACTTTGTGGTGTATAGGAAGTACAAGGGTTGGTGGGCAAGGCACAATTACATTCTATCTGCAGGGCTAGATGCTGGGGTTGCATTCATGGCCATCCTATGCTATTTCACATTACAGGTTAGGGACATCAATGGAATGAGATGGTGGGGATTGGATTTGGATGATCATTGCCCTCTCGCAACTTGTCCTACTGCCCCTGGTATACAGGCCAATGGTTGCCCTGTTTTCCATTAAGCCCTTGTTTGTTTTACATTTTATAAACAAATGTAATTAAAATGCACTCGGCCCCAAAAACTGTATGCATGTTCTAGTGCAGTCTACCTAGAATTGTGATTAAGATACTAAATGGTACGACCCGAACCATGTAGACACCAAATATTGAATTTTAAAGTTGCAAGCAAATATATATACAAAAAATAAGATGGTGAAGGAAAGAAAATCAATTATGTCATTTGTGTCGCACATTCCATGGATGGGAGACCTTGTCTTCGTCGATGTTTTCATCTCATATTTTTTTCTGCACAAAACGTATTACAATCTAATATTTCATGATATGCTATAGCAGTATATATTGCAATAATTTCAATAAATTAAATTATTTCAGATGTATGTATATAGATAATACCAAACTTGGGAGCAATGATGTACTCTACTTTAACTGAGGTCAAGCATTGAGAAAAAAAAAACTGAGGTCAAGCAAAGAGAAACACTTTAAGGACCCATTTAATTAATATTCAGAGATAAATAGCTAGATATGGAATAATTTTGGGTATATGAATGGATATAAAATGCAAAGGATATAACTTTGAATATATATTATCTAGAAATATTATATGCTTTGTTTGTTTATGTGTGGATATTATATTTTTACAAGAATAAGAAGGGATTTTTATATTTATCCTCAAGCACAAATAGTAGGTCCAATCTTACCATTTTGTGTTTATTTAAAGAAAATAAGAAACTAGGGCTTCCCTTTAAAAAGTGAAACAATGTATTAGAAGATATTTAAGAAACTCGTGAAAATAGATATAATGTTAGCTTCTGACTTCTGGATGTACTGCAAAATTAAATTTCATGAAAATGAAAAATTAGATTCGATTAATTCAAAGAAGTTGCAATTCATCGAAATTACAAAACTGCCACAACAGTGAGTTCCGAACAGTTCAACTAAGGGAGAAGAAGAAAGGGCTATTTTTTTACTACTTTGTATTTAAGTAGGAGGGGTTCTATTGTAATTTGAGAAAAGAGAATATATGAAACACACCCACCCCAAGTATTTGTAATTCCCTCAAATAGATCTCAATTGAATATTATATCCAGGTGTTATATGGAGCACCAAATAAGAGATATGTGAACCCCACCGAATTTTATATTCAATCTTATCCCAATAGCCACTAAACAAATAGATCCAAACATTTGTCCACTTGAATTATTATTTATATTTTTAAAAAAATTATATGATGTTACTTGCCATGACAATAAAGATCCTACGTTCTTGACTGGTCACACTGTGAACGCGTTACTCGCATCACATCCCATGCCAATAAGCATTTTCTTCAAATATTTTTGATCACATATTGCAACTTAAAACATCATATACATGAACTTCATCATCAAGGTTCAACTTCTACAAAAGTTACAAGCTTAAAGTGAAAAAAAAAAACAAAAAGAAATAAGGCTCCATTCGTCTCAATATAAAATATTTTTTGTTAAAATATTTTACTTGTTTATCAATATTTAGTTGATAAAAATAACATAAAATCCTTTCGTAAAATATTTTACATAAATAAAATAAAATTAATTTACATGAAAAAAGTGCAAGTTATTTTTTGTATCTATAGATGTAGTAGTGGTGGTTGTACTAGCGACACTAGAGGCAACAATAGTGGAGGTGGTGGTAGCAGTATCGATGGTGGAAATGATTGTGGCGCGGTGGCAGTGGTAGTGATGGAGGAGGAGGTGGTGGTGGTGGTAGTGGTGGTGGATATGGTTGTTGAAAGAGTGAAAAAAACACATCAATGTGACAGACGAATTGATCGATCTTGAGACTGATTGATCGGTCTGCATAAGTATTACTAGTTACCCTAGACAGATTAACAGACAGATTGATCAGGATTGATGATCGATCAATCGATCCCAAACCGATTAATCAATCTGCAGCAATACTACATGCTGTCAAAGACAAATAGATGGACAGATCAATTAGGATCGATGACCAATCGATCGGTCTATTTTGGGACTGCGTTATTTAAGTTGCTAGGGTTGCGATTGTTCATAGTTTTGACCTAATTTTCACATATTACTTTACCCAAAACATCGTTCCTATATTCTTCCAAAGATTATAATAAAAAGTATGACCCCGTGAATGTAGGCACAACTTGCCAAACCATATAAATATGTGTGTCTTGTTCCCGTGGTTATCTTTTTGTTCATTTTTTGTTCTTTTGTGACTTGTACGTGCTTTGTGTGTCTTGTGGATGGGGTTATCTATCCTGATTAATCCTCAATAACTAGAATCAGAGCTCCATATTTTGAATGTTGAAGAACGCAACATGGTAGAAGAAAAAAGGATCAAGATTGAGAAGTTCAATGGCTTAAACTTCTCCCTCTGGAGGATACAGATCGAAGATGTTCCGTACCAGTAGGATTTGTTTCTTTCCTTGATCAGGGAGAAGCTAAAAAAGATGCCACAAAATGAATGGGAAATACTCGATTATAAAGTTCTAGGGATCATGCGATTAAGCCTTGCACTATTGGTGATGTCCAACATCGCAAAGGAGAAGACGATGGCAGATCTGTTAAAGGCGTTGAAAAAAATGTACGAAAAGCCCTTAACGTCTAGTAAGGTATATCTGATGAATAAGTTATTTAACTTAAAGATGGCAGATGATGCCATCATTGCCAAACATCTAAGTGAATTCAATACCATCAGTTAGAATCATTAGGTATTGACTTTGATGATGAAGTTAGAGCTCTAGTCCTCTTGTCTAATTTGCTAGAAAGCTAGAATGGCTTGGTTGTGGTAGTGAGTAACCCCCCGGGTTCTGCAAGTTGAAGTTAAAAGATGCTGCCATGTTTATTTTGGGAGATGAGTCATGTAGAAGAACAACGCGTGAGGGGTTACCATTTGGGTCAATTTTGAATGCTGATGGTAGAGAGATGAAGGATAACAGAAGAAATCAGAAGAGCCAAGGAAATCACATATCCAAGTCACGAAAAAAATCATAGTCGCGGGGTGCCGAGCAAAAATCTAGTGGTTGCTTGAATCATGGAAAGAAGGATCACTTCAAGAAAGACTGCAAGGCTCCAAGAAAATAATAGGACGACGCAAATTAAAGGGGTAAGGCTACTGTAAAAATTACAGATGAGGAAACATTGATGCTTTGATTTGTGCATTAGATTCTAGAAAAGAATTGTGAATAGTTGACTAGGGAGCTTCATTCCATGCTACTCCTCGCATAGATATACTTCACAGTTATGTAAATGGAAATTCTGGAAAGGTATACTTGGAAGGCGACAAGGCTTGCAATATGGTTGGAAAAGTTAAAGTGCACATCACACAAGCCAATGGTATAATATTGAAGCTAAAAAATGTTAAATACTTACCTAATCTAATAAGGAATCTAATCTCTGTGGGTCAGTTTGCAAAATCTGAGATTGTGGCATCATTTGGAGTAGACTCTTGGAAGATGTGCAAATGGTCATTGGTTTTAGCCTGGGATAAAAAGGAAGGTACTTTGTATGTATCATCAGATTCTTATGGTAGGATATCAGTGGCACCATTTGGGGTTGATAAACTAGTATATGGTATAGACGGCTCGATAATATGAGCCAAAAAAGAATGAAGGTAATGGTTTAGAAAGAGAAGCTACCGGGAATTGAGTAAGCTAATTTGGATTTCTGTGAATATTATGTCTTCGAAAAATAGAAGAAAGTCACCTTTACAAAGAAAGCAAGGGCTCCAAAATCAGAACGGCTAGAGCTAGTTCATACCGATGTATGGGGACCACCTCAGGTACCGTTACTTAGCAGCTTATGGTATTTTGTTACTTTCATTGATAATGCTATCAGAAAATTATAGATTTATTTCTGTAAGAACAAATCAGATGTGTTTGGCATATTCAAGAACTAGAAGGCCTTAGTTGAGAATAAAATCGGTCAGAAACTCAAGTGTTTGAAGTCTGATGACAGCGGTGAATACTACAGCAAGGAGTTTAAGAACTACTGCGCAGCCAACGGGATCAGAAGGTTGAAGACTATCCTAATGAAGCCGAGATAGAATAGAATGGCAGAACGTATGAACAAGGCAATCATAGAGCATGCCAAGACTATGAGATTGCATGTCGGGTTACCAAAATATTTCTGGGCAGATGCGGTGAACACAATGGTGTATTTGATCAATAAGGGACCTTAAATTGCTTTGAACTATGGATTAACAGAGGAAGCATGGACTGGGAAAGAGGTAAAGCTTTCTTATTTATGTATTTTCGGATGTATAGCTTATGTTCATATTGAGCCGAAGAATATCGGTAAGCTTGACCCTAAGTCTCGAAAGTGTCTCTTTGTTGGCTATGTTACTGATAGTTATGAGTATAGGTTATATGATCCCGAAAGTAAAAGAACTATTAAGAGTATGGACGTAGTGTTCAATTAGTCTGTTTTGTTCAAAAATAGACAAAATCGGACAGGTAAAATCATAGAGGAGTTAGACTATATTGAGTTCGAGGGCCCGTCTAACAGAGTCTTGGAACCTTGCGATGAGAACACATAGCCTACTCCACAGGCAAAACCATAGGCTCTCATTCCCAAGAGGTCTACCAGAATAAGTAAGCCTACAGTTCATTATTCACTTTTACTGTCTATCATCAAACCAGACTTGGGACTTGGGACTTGGTATAGTTGCCTAAGGAAAAGTCAGGACTGCAAAACAAGTGGGTTTACAGACTGAATGAATAATCTAATGAAAGCAAGCGGTACAAGGAATGACTGTTAGTCAAGGGGTTTTAATAAAAGTCGGGGGATGAACTACACTAAGATATTTTCACCAATTTTGAAGATCTTCACCAATATGGTAGTATTGAGTATTGTGGCTATAGAACACTTGCATTTGCAGTAGCTAGATGTCAAGATAATATTTTTTTTATGGGAATTTGGAGAAGGAGATCTATATGCACTTGCCCAGTAGAAAAGGTTTGATAGCGTCATGACATACACGAGGTTTAGTAGATATCATGGAGATCACTATTGTTGTATTAAGCAGTTAACCATTTCATACTTGATACTCCTATTATATATAGATGACATGCTGATTGTATGATCAAGCATGAATGAGATTTTCAATTTCAAGACACAGTTGTTTAGGAAGTTTGCCATGAAGGATTTAGGATAGCCAAACAGATCCTTGGCATGAGAATCAATAGAGACAAAAAGGGCCAGAAGTTGAAACTTTTACAGTTAAAGTATGTTGAAAAAGATCCTGCAATGATTCAACATGGAAGGTGCTAAGCTTGTTAGTACACCTTTAAGAAATCATTTCAGACCTTCAAAAGGACAAGGAGCCGTCATAGAGGAACATTACATGGTTAAGGTACCGTACGCGTCAGCCGTAGGTAGCATGATGTATGTTATGATCAGCACGAAGCTAAACATTTCCTATGTTGTGGCAGTTGTGAGCAGATTTATGCCCAATCCGAACAAGAAGCACTGAAAAGTAGTAAAGTAGATTTTGAGGTCTCTCAAAGGTACTACGGATTATACTTTATATTATGATGGCTTGAGAATTCAGTTGCAAGGTTTTATAGATTCAGACCTAGCAAATGACATTAATAACATGAAAAGTACCATTGGGTATGTACTTGGTTCGGGCAGTGCATCAGTGAGCTGGGTATTCAAATTGTAAAAGATTGTGACTATCGTTACCACAGAAGCACAATACGTATCAGTCACGGAGGCGTGCAAGAAGTTGAAATGGCTGAAAGGTTTCTTAAAAAAGATGGGTAAAAAATAAGGAAAGCGTTATCTGTTCAGTAACAGTTAGAGTGCTATATATATGGCAAATAACTTGACGTTCCATTCAAGGATAAAACACATCGACATAAAGTATCATTTTATTCGATCTCAATTAAGAGATGAGCAGTTTGATCTGGAGAAGATTCACACGAATGAGAGTTCTACAGATATATTCACAAAGATGGTGACAATGGAGAAGCTGAAAAACTGTTCATCTTCGGTCACTCTTCAAGCGTAGAAGACGGGAGGATGGCTCACACTGGTTTTCTTGGTTGTTTTTTAGACAGCAATGGTTTTCAGGTATTGAAAGGTTTTGAGTGGATTTACTTCAAGTAGGAGATTGTAGAAAAGGTGAAAAAAATCATCATTGTGATAGATGGATCGATTGGTCTGCAGAAGTACTGTGAGATGCTCCAGAATGATTAAAAGACAAATTGATTGGGATTGATGACTGATCGATCGGTCTACAGCAATACTACAAGCATTCAAAAACAAATCGATTAGGATCAATGATTGATCGATCAATCTGTTTCGGAACTACGTTATTTGATCTGCTAGGGTTGTGGTTGTTCATAATTTTGACCTAATTTTCACACATTTCCTTGTCCAAAAACATTATTATTTTCTTTTGTCAAAAATTATAGTAAAAGTGTGAGCCCGTGAATGTAGGCACAATTTGTTGAATCACGTAAATCTGTGTCTTATTCTTGTGCTTGGTTTCTTGTTCGTTTTCTATTCTTTCGTGACTATGCGCACTTCGTATGGCTTGTGGGTGAGATTATTTGTCTTGATTAATCCCCAACATTAGTGACATCGTTTGAGGTTGTGGTAACGGCGGTGATAGTGACGATGATGATGGTAATAGCTATAGTGGCGGTAGTGGTGGCAACTGTAGTGGTGGCGACGACAGCGATAGTGATAGTAGTGGCAACAACGATAATAGTGGTGATGGCGATGACGACGATATTTGAAGAATATTTTGATAAAAAAAAGTTTTATTTTAAAAAATATTTTTCAAGTATTACTCAAACACCGAAAATAAATCGAATTGTTAGCAATTCTTTATATATATATATATATATATATTATTTTATCGCTATAGTTAATTTCTCTTAAGGCATCAATGCTCTGTCGCCTTATGCTCTTTTTGTTATTTTTCAACCCCCAAAATTGAGGAGTCACTCAATAGGTAGGGAACATCACTTTTGCATAAGTATATTAATGTGGTGTGCCTAACTGATACAAACAAGCCATGCAATTGTAAATTTAGAATATGGCCTTACAATAGCTAGCCAACAGTTATTACACAACTGTGATACTGATGACAATGGCTACTAATGAAATTGGACTTGATTTTGAGGTTATGTATTTGGAGATTGAATGGATTAATTGTAGGTGATAATGATTTTGAGGTTATGTATTTGGAGATTGAATGAATTAAATGTGGGTGATAATGGCTAGTGAATAAGCTGGACTTAATTTTGAGGTTTTGCACTTGAAGATTAGATATTAGTTGGCAGACAATATTTAATCAAATATTGATAATAGTCATTTGGGCACTAGTTTTGATTATTAAGTTAGTAATTCGATTTACTTTTGATTCATAAACTTACTCGTAAGGGAGATCCTATAAATGATAGAGATTATGTAGTTCAAATTGGACATCCAATCCCATCTATGATCGGATAACTAGTGAGAGAGATATGGTGGGACAAAAAAAGAAACAAATAAAGAAAGGAATAGATAACGTAAACCCTCCTAATTCTTTCTAAACAAACATGAGAGTGAATTAATAAAGTGATAAATAATGCATTGAATATTTAATTTCATGACTTAATATTTTTGAATATTTTGATTTCAATGTTTAAGATATTTAAAGAAAATACTTATTGCTTTTTATTTAATTGAATTGTTTAACTAAGTCTACTTTATTTATTCTGAAAATCTATTAGTTAAAGTATTAAATTAAATGATAGTGCAAATGATAGTGCAACATGCGATATAATGATACTAAGTCTACTTTATTGTTTTTTATTTAATCCACGTCAAATGATAGTGCAACATGTGATATCTTATGTGCCATTTAGTGACGTTTATGTTTTTTGTTTTTTATTTTTGTTTTTAAATTTTTCGTAAACTGTAAACGAAAAAATATTTGGTAATTATTTTTGTTTTCAAAAAACTGTAAACAGTTTTCAAAATTTACAAAATTTTAAGAAACATAAAAAATG
>JAULJZ010080937.1:0-12674 GCA_032270985.1 Heliamphora pulchella
CCCAAAATTATATTAACATGAAATATGCTTTAAAAATATTAAATTCTAACTAAGAATAAAAGAAGTGAAAGAAAACTGATTAAAAGATTTTTGAATCCATGTTAAAGAAAATAAAAAAAGGAGGAATAAATAAATTACCATTAAAAGGAAGTTAAATTAAAACTAAGAGATTTTTTTATGAATTTTATGTTTAAACAAAATAAAAGAGAAAACAAATAAAGTGAGTGCTATTAGAAATAAATGAAACCAAAATTTAAAGATTATAAAGGATTTTAATGCTTTACAAAATAAATGAAAAGGAAAAATAAAGAAATAAAGAAAAACTAAATTAAAGGATTTTGATGGAGTTTTAATACTTAACAAATAAAGAAAAAGAAATAGATAGAGAAATAAAAGAAGTACTATGAAAGAAAAATTAAGATAACATTAAAAGAAAAATAAGATGTAACGTTATATGAAAAATAAAGCTAATAATAAAAATAAAAAAATAAAATAAAATACTAAAAAAGAAAAATTACACTAATATTAAAAAAAAGAAAATAAAAAATAAAAGCTAGTAAAGAAACATTAAATTAATACTAATGATGGAATATTAAGCTAATATCAAAAAGAAAGAAAAGAAAATGAAATGAACATTACCATTAAAGAAAAGAAAAAGATATAGAACATTAAAAGAAAAAATAAAACTATATTACAAGAAAAAGAAAAGAAAAAGAAATATTAACATTACATTAAAGATTAACTAATATTAAAAAAAAGAAAAAAAAAAGAAATAAGGTACTAGCAAGGAAATTTTAAACTAACATTAAAAGAAAAATTAGTATTAAATGGGTGTACTATTGACAATAATAATAACGACATTGTTTAGTTGTATTGTTAAATTATGTTAGCACTATTTAATGAATTAATAGAAAAGTAATAATGTGTTAACTGTGAAATGTGATAAAATTAATAACTAAGGAATTAAAGAAAGTAAGCAAATAAGATTAATTATGCAAATTAAAGGAAAATGTGAATTGAAATTGAATGTAACCCGATCACTCCAAAAGAGAGAGAATAGAGCTAGAAGGACCGAGGATCCAAGCGAGGTACCTGGATTGCTAAGGAATCCTCAAGTTGGGGAATGTGCTCCAATGATCAGATCCTCAGGTGATGATTCAAGCAAGGATTTTAGTATTGGAGGTTCGGCTCTTGGTACTTCGGCAGGGTTTCGGCGTCGGAGCTTGGATTTCTTTGCGACTCGGCAGAGCTTCTCGTACTAAACCTCCCACTAATTTTCTATCTCTAAAACGTACCAGAGGGTACGGTATTTATAGAATTCTTTAACCAATGAGATGCTGACACGTTCTGGGACACGTCAAGGTTTTTGGAGTTGGCGGTCGCCACTATGCAAATTGGCAGTCGCCAGGTTAGAGTTGGCGGTTGCCAGGTATGGACACGGCAGTCGCCACAAAAAGGTGAAGCTTCCAAGAGGTTCTATTGGCGGTCGCCACAATGGAGTTGTCGACCCTATGGTTTAATGTAGCGGTTCAATGATGATTTCACTAGTTTGAAGGTTTTGATGATTGGGTTCAAATACTAAACTTGGATCATTTCTCGAGGATCGAATTAAGGCACTATTCCAGTTATTTTCATCATCGAATTCATCGAAGATTAGACAGGGTCAATTTGGGGTGTTTACACCAAGTAGCCAGGTTCCTCAAGGAAAATCTTATTTGTCAGTATGGAGTTCCACATGAGATAATTTTTGACAATGGTTCTCACTTTTAAAGAGAAGTTTTATACCTCTTAGAGGAATATAGGATTGTCAACCATAAGTTTTCGCCATGCAGACTGCAAAGCAATGGACCTGTGGAAGCTGCCAACAAAAAACGTAACGAAAGATTCTATAAACAAACAATAGAGGGAAGCAAAGGTTGGTCGGAGAAGCTGCCATTTGCACTTTGGGGATATCAAACATCGATTAGGACTTCAACTGGAACGACACCTTATGCATTGGTTTATGGGATGAAAGTCGTCTTACCCATAGAACTAGAGATTCTGCCCCTTAATGATAATGGTCAAAAGTACCATTCTCGTATTAGATTGGCAGAGGGATAGGTTTGAAGAGTTTCTTTTGTTCGGTAAAAGAAGACTTAGAGCATTATTCAAGGATATTAGAGGAGAATAACTTGGGCATTTAACAGGAAAGTTAAGTCTCAGAATTTGAAAGAGGGTGATACGGTTCTCAGCCCCGATCTTCAATCTAAATGGCAAGTTCAAACCTAATTAGGTCAGGCCTTGTCTTATCTTATCAAAACCCTGATGTCAGAAAGAACCACTATCCTTATGGATCTGGATGGGAATGTTTTTTTCGCGCCAAACAACTCGGATTAGCTTAAAAGGTTTTATCCCTGAGAGAAAAAATAGAAATAAAAAGATAAGCTAACTGGGTTGAAAATCATAAAGACGGCCTAGGCAAAAGTTAGAGCAGCCCACAAGGCTAAAAACTCGAAAAGGGCGACCTTGGCAAAAGTTAGGGCAATGAAAAGGAGAGTGTCAATACCCGAGTGTAACCCAAATCTTGAACTACGTTATGGCTTGATTCCCTTATTTGGGATACGTAGACAACTTCCGTGAGAAGTTCGGCTTAAACCTTTGTTCGAAACTCTCCTATGTAATCATGTTTCAAGTACTCGATCAATGCAAAAGCTTATCTTATATTTTTCTAATAAATTGGTTATATTGCAATAACGAGAATCTAAGGAATAGTTCCAGAAATCATCACAAACTAGAAGCGGAGAAACTTTTATTAAAACTTTTTATTAATTCAGTTGGTTCTAAAAATAAGAGAGGCTCGCAAGTTCTCATCTTAAAAAGCTAAATAAGAAAAAGAGAAGAGAAAGCAAACAAAATATTGAGATACAACAAAGCAAAGTCAAGTCCTTCTCTTCTTTGCGTCCCCTCTATGCCTTGCACTACGCTCTAATTCTGTCCCAAGCCAAGCCTTGTAGTCCTCAGAATGCCTGCTATTAATCTGTCGACTAGAATCCTTAGTCGAGAAAGTCAAACCTGCTGGTACTTACCAAAGAAAGGGACTCGATGTGCAGAACTTTACGGATGACTCAAAGCAGTGTCAGGTCAAATCTGAGTATAGCAGCTTTAAGCTGACCAACAGAACCCTTGAATGACACATGGTGACAGTAGTCATGAGAGTTATCTTTAGTTAGGGGCATAGCCAGGAGATGTCCACCCCAGTTAGAGAGTTCAGATAATCCTTCTAAGTAGCTTCAGTGGAGCAGAGGCAGTAAACTCAATGATAGACGAATACCTTCACGTTGTAGTTATCTGACATTAGTTTCTCCAGCAAATTAACCTTCTCTATCAGCCAAACTTGAGAGAACAAAGAGAGAGGAGAGTTACGTGGAAAAATAGAGAGAAAAATAGAAAAATGAGAGCTGAGCAAAAAGATATAAAGAAAAATAGAAAAAGGAGAGCTGGAAAAAAACTGAGAGAAATACAGAAAAAGGAGAGATGAGAGACTCCCTGTAGTAAGAAAGCACTGCCTGTGAAACAAGGGGCACCCTCTATACGAACCGTGTCAAGCCTGAGAAATGTCTCAGCAAGGACTAATTGGACAGGATCCTAACCCTCATGGATATAATGAGTCACATCCACCAAAGAAAAGCTAGCATGCCCATCCAAAGGACCCAAGAGGAAGCGAGCTAGAAGACAGATGCAAAGGGCATAGTGACGCTAAAGCTGAAAATAAAAGTTGCCAAGTGACCTCTGAGGTCTGAATCGATCTATGATCCTGGCCACATCAAGGGACCTGTCATGGATAATGAGAGTAGCATCGCGTCTGGAATAGCCGTAGAGCTGCACCAACCTATCCCTGGGATTTGAAAATAGAGTAGGAACATTGACTTCATCTCAAGATGAAATGTCAAGACTAGAAGAAAACTCTTACACCGTCGGACACACCTCCTCATATCCGAAGCGAAACACTTGCACGTTGGGACCCCAAAGTTGGGTGGCTCCACTCATAAGATGCTAGTCAATTCTCATGGTTTTCAAGGAGAATAGCGCATCCAAGACAAAATTGACAAAGTTCTTGCGTTCAACCTAAGAGAAGTCATCTATCCATGACAAAAGTGGGTTGTTGAAAGAATAAGCCATACTAGAGAGACAAGGAGAATGAAGAATATCTCAGGCAGTTGGATCGGAATCAGTGGGTCCCTTTTTATATAGCCCAAAAGGAGAGGAGACCACAGAATCAGCCTTGGTTGTTGCACCAAAAAGCTCAGCCATCAAGCTTCATGGCCATAAACTCCAATCTTCTAGGCCGCAAACCATTCAAACATCACGACCGCAAGATATTTCCTCACGGCTGCAACTTTATTTTTTGCAAAGACATTGATGGCACTTCCCCTCTTTATTAACATGTCCAATCCCTTGCCAGGAACCTGTAGCAACTCGCAACAAAAAAATGGGCTCGCAGGGTATGTATTCAACTCACAAACATATGTCATTCATAATAAAAGATTGGAGTGATTGAAAACATGTTTTCATGAAAAAAGGAAAAAAAAAGCATCCACAATGAAGATAAAGTAATCTGAAGGCACGAAGGCCTGTCCCAATCAAAATAGTAATGTATACATGGGCAGTGCATCAAGTGCGTCAGCGGGCACGCATGCCCAAGTAAAGAAATAGGCACACAGGCCTCCATATACAAGAAATGAAAGAGAAAATAAGAAAAGAAGGAAACAACAAAGGTTGTCACACGCACCAAGTTCTCTTCCCGTCTTTCAAACCCTTGTCATATGTAAAGTATTGTCTAGGTTTTACGTTCGTAAGATGATCCTTAGATTTTTTCAAGCCCTAGAGGACTAGTTATCTTTCTTTTTCAAGCCCTAGAGAACTAGGCATCCCTCTTATCTCAAGCCCTAAAGGACCACACATACCTCTTTTCTAAGTCCTAGAGGAGTAGGCATACTTCTTTTCAAAGCCCTAGAGGACTAAGCATCCCTCCTTTTAAAGCCCTAGAGGATTAGGCATCCCTCTTATTCTAAGCCCTAGAGAACTAGGCATCCCTCTTTCCCAAGCCCTAGAGGACTAGGCATACCACTTTCCTAAGCCCAAGAGAACTAGGCCTACCTCTTATCTTAATCCCTAGGGACTAGGCATACCTCTTTTTCAAGCCCTAGAGGACTAGGCATAATTCTTTATAAAAGGGCTAGGCATATCTCTTTCCCAAGTCGTAGAAGACTAGACATCCCTCTTTTTCAAGCCCTAAAAGGACTACGCATCCCTCTTTTCTCAAGCCCTAGAGGACTAGGCATACCTCTCTTTCAAACCCTTGAGGACTAGGCATCCCTCTTTTTCAAGCCTTAGAGGACTAGGCATACCTCTTTTACTAAGCCCTAGAGAACTAGGCATCTCCCTTTTCTAAAACTCTAGGCATATGCGAAGTATTGTCTAGGTCCTAAGTTCGTGAGACGATTCTTAGGTTTGCCAAGCCCCATTGTTCTAAGCACCCTAAGCCGTACTTCCCAAGCACCTCTAGTGGAGTTCTTAAAGCTTTGGATTGTTGATCACTTCTTCAGGTCCTAACTCAACCTTTTAAAATTCCTATATTTTGCATCATACTTTATACATGCACCATGTTTTGCATCTGCCATGCATCACGATTATCCTGTTTGCATCATATGCATTGCCACACAAATTACGACCAGATCAATCCTTATAATAAGGGTACGTAGGAAGCTCGATGGACATTCAGGTTCAATCATTCATTTCGGCATGTCTTGTTTGCTTCTAAGATTGGCAGCATGTTCAATCAGTTCGTCTCTAGAGCTTTGACATTCACTTACACCACGAGTTGCTGCAAAGCTCTGTCAAAGAGGGGCAACTATAGAACCTCCAATCTGACCAAACCGAATCTTAGACACCTATCTCTAATGTTCCCCGATGACAAAAGAATGAGAATCAAGCTCAGAGATACTACTAAGCAAGCGAAAATAGAAAAATCATCAAACAGCCCAGGCCGTGACCTTCATTTCTAATGGCCATCACTATTTGATCCTCGTCGCTACTTTTTAATCTTGGCCGCTACCTTTGTTGTAACGGCCACCACTTTCGAAACCCCACCTCTACGTTTCATCTTCATACAGATGGCGGCTTGAACTGTAAAAAGAAAAAAGTACCGACCTGAACTTTTAAAAAGAAAAAAGGTAACGGTCGACACTATTATCCTTTTTTGGATAGGTGACAGTATTCCAGAGGGGTTTTGCCTTACTTGTTTTACTTATAAATAGACGCTATTTCTAAGCCAAAGAGAGGAGAACAATTTCAAAACACCCTTACTCTGCTAAAATCCATTCTCACCTAATATCCTATACTTTCTAAGCCATTTTTGTGTTCTTGCTTGCCTTAGAGAAGTCCTTGGAGCTTGTATTGGATTGAAGACCTCCAATTCACACGCTCAAGGGACCATTTGAGGCACATATACACACGAGGTAACCTTAGGAATCACAACTTTTCTCTAAACCCTCATTTTCTTCCTCTAAGGGTGTCGTGGGTGAGGTTTCTATTATTTTGTTATCATTTATTTCTATACAAGTATCATTTTTCTTAAGTTCTTATTATATTCAGTTACTTTATAATCCTCTGCTCCGTATAGTTACTATTGTTTCTATTCTGCTTTCATACTCATCATCACACCAAACACATTTAAAGTTTTTTGAGGTTTTACAAAACCAACAACCGTGACCTTTCAATGACATGGCCGTGAGGTTTGTTTCACCTATAGTAACGGCCATGAAGTGTCATTGGAAGTTACGACCATAAGGTTATGGTTTCTGTTCCTTACGCCTTTATTTTAATAAGCTCTGTGAACATTAAAACTAATGGCTGCAACCTCTCTACGTCACGACCGTATGTTATGTAAACCACATAGTGTTGGCTGCATCTTATATATAAGTACCATACCCTTTCATTTTTATGATTGTCACGTTTGCTTTATTTGGACCTCACGGCTACAGGTTTATATAGGACCTGTGACATGATAAATGTGTTTATATGCTTTTCTCTTCAGCTTTGGTGCCTTATATGTTTTGTTTAGAGTTATTATTTGTACAGAGGATGAAGAATGGTGGATTTGGTCTAAGATCAATAGGTCATGGCCTCCATCTTACTTATTCTACATGTTTTGGCCTCCTTTAAGCCCTATTTTGCATTCATACCCTTTTTGGAGTCCTAAAAACCATAACCAGGACTTTCTGTTTATCTCAACCGTGAGTATTTTTAGCTTATTTCTTCCTGTTGCTCTATTGGTGTCACGGCCACCAGGTTGTTGACCATTTTATGTCATGGTTGTGATATTTATTGTCATAACCGTGAGTTTTGTGTACCTCCAATGTTTTAATCCCCTTTGTTTGTTTCATATAGCCTGTTTATAGCATGATTAGAAACAGAATCATTGTCGCCTGCCCCTTAGGCTCTTACGTGATTGTTTTATTGCCAATCCACATGTTTTCCATTTTATTTTGCTCAAACTATACGTGTAGCATATCTAGAAATAATAAGCAAGTGGCATGACCCTGAGGATTGTAGTTAGGTTTTTCTTTTTTGTTTATTTTTGTATAGACTCTCCTTAACCACCTGTTCTGTATATGTTACTTTTAAAAAGTTTACAACAAGAACCAATATTGATAAAGTAAAGGCCAATCTCACGGTTGGGCGAGAAGAGTGCCTAACACATTTCCTTCTCGTATCTTAGCCCCCGAACTCTCTTTTTTTTTGTTACACTTTTAAAAAACCCGTAGCTTTCTTTTATTTTTCTTGATTTTTCTTAAAAATCAAGTGGCGACTCCATTTTTTTTAAAAAATACTTTTGGATATCTTGGATTCTTTGTTTTAAATAAAAAAAATATTTTTCTAAAAACGATAGTTATTCGGTGCATTCCCCCTCCCAATCTCTAAAAATGCTTGCATCGTGCTTCTTTTTCTACCTTTGTCTTCTTGGGCTTGAATTGCTTTGCTCATGCTTCTTACATCCAGGTAAAGTGCTCGTCAACCTTTCAACAATTCTCCTAAACTAATATCACAACACCTTTGTCGTATTCCTTCCACACCTGCTGTAGGATTCGCATGTTGGTCGAGAGAATCTTGCCTATGCTGAAGGACATGTTTCGACTAAGATCATGGCCTACATCACAAGCTTGCCTCACCTCTTTTAGTAAACCTTTCATTTTACTACTGAGTTTGACTAAACCTTGAGCACTAAGGTCATAGATGTCAGCCTCAACCTTTTGGTGAAGGGAAGCTAATGAGGTGGAAAGGGAGGAATGCATATTTTGCACGAGAGAGGTGAGATGATCAAGCTACTGGGAAGAGCAGAAAACTTAGTGGATGAGAATGATGCAACATGAAGATGAGGTGGAGGTGGAGCAGAGGAGGATGGATCAAAACTAAGAAGGGAAAGAAGAGATCTGAAAGGGGGAGGATCAAATGGGACAGGAGAAACTAGAGATCGTGGAGCAAGGGGTGGAAGGGGATTCCTACTGAAGGAGGGAGTTGCATAGGAAGGAGAGGCAAAGCCTTCCTTTTTGGTCTATACCCCATCAACTTGTATGATGTGCATATGTTTGAAAGTAGTCTTATCATACAAAGATTGCTTAGAGAAAGGAATGACCTTCTACTTTGAGAGGTCAACACCAAAGTGTTGAAACACCTTGGTAAGACACATAGTGTGAGGGAGGGAGGTGTTGGATTTGGTGTAGGACTGCTACATATCATAGATGAACAAATGACCAAGATCATGTCTGTAGCCTTCTAGAATGTACCACATGATAAAGATGTGCATGAAAGTCACATCTCCAAATTTCCTAGATTGGGGTAAGAATATGTGTTTCACAAAGTGATGAAGAAACCTCATATCTAGATTCAGAGAGTTGGCCTCCAAATGCTTAGTGGTTTCAACAATAGAAACTTCAAAAATTTTCTTAACTGCCTCATCAAAATGAAAAATTTTCAATAGTTCACTTTTTCCTATGGTAGGGAACAAAATGTCTACCATTGGGAAGACTGAGAATCAAAATCAGGGTTTCAGAATAAAAATTGATTTCAACATTGTTCACCCAAGTGGTGATTGTCGTGTCAGTAAGAGGGTCAGTGATTTTCATGTGTGAATAAAAACGTTTGATAAAAGTGGGGTAATAGTGGTCTTGAATCTATAAAAGATTCTTCCATCGTAGAGTATCAAACCACTCTGAGAACTTCATCCCAACAGAATCAAAGAAATCGAAATTAATCAAACGACTAGGGATTACCTTTCGGTTTGCAAAGGATAGGAAATATAGGTTCTTAATCCATGTCAACTGGAACTTCAAAGAGGTGTCAATACCTATCTCCATCATTGGTGTCGCCACCATTTTCTTAAGTTTGCTGGAACGCAGGTTGTACAACTCGCTGGCGTCAGTTCATTTGCTTCCTTTCCCTATTATTCTCAGTGGCATTAGGGTTATCGACCCCAGGGTTTAGTCACAGAGAAGGGACAATGAGGGAGAGAGGGAGACAAATGGACGGTTTGAGAAAATGAACAGTTATGAGCGCAAAAACAAAAAAGGGAGAAAAATTGCCTATTTATATTCTAAGAAATGTGTTGACACTTTCTTCGTAGGTATCGACACTTTTCACACGGCACAGGGGGTGTTTAAAAACTATTTTTTTATGTCAACACTACTTTAGCGAGGGGTCGACACTTTAGGCTTGATGTGTCGACACTTTTCTAAGTTGAGATGACACCTCTTTAACTGAGAGTAAGATAACGAATTGTGTCGATACTATGCGTTTGTGCCAACACTTTTCACACACGTGTCAACACTTTTTAACATTGTGTCAACACTTTTCACACATCAATTCACAATATGAAAATCATCAAAAAGACATGGTTAGTATGGCATATAATTATCAATTTGGAGCACATAACATACTAAGTTCTTTTCCAATATAACAGAATCTTTCTTCATTTAAAGGTTTGGTGAATATATCAGTAAGTTGGTGGTCTGTGCTTATAAATTCAAGTTCTATATTTTCTTTTTGAACATGATCTCTTATAAAGTAATGTTTGATTTCCATGTGCTTTGTTCTAGAGTGTTGAATAGGGTTCTTTGATATATTTATGGCACTAGTGTTGTCACACTTAATGGGAATGTGATTTAAGCATATACAATATTCTTCTAGTTTTTGTTTCATTTAAAGAGCTTGTGCACAGCAGCTGTCAGCTGCAATGTACTTAGTCTTAGTTGTAGATAAGGCTATCGAGTTCTGTTTCTTGCTAAACCAGGATATGAGTGAGTGTCCTAGGAATTGGTATGTTCCACTGGTATTCTATCTATTTTGCAACCGGCAAAGTCTACATTAGAATAGCCAAATAATTCAAAGCCTATTCTTCTAGGATAGAATAATCCGAAGTTTTATGTACCTAAGAGGTATCTAAAGATGCGCTTAACAGCTGTCACATGAGATTCCGTGGGACTAGTTTGAAATTTAGCACACATGCATACACTAAATATATTATCTGGTTTACTAGCAGTTAAGTAGAGAACCAATTATACCTCGATATCTTTTTTCTTCTAAAGCCTAACCATTCTCATCTTTGTCGTGCTTTGTTGAAGGGAAGATGGGAATTCCCATAGGTTTTGCATTGAGCATGTTAAACCTCATCAACAAATCTCTAGTGTACTTGGAACGATTTATGAAGATTCCTTTTTGAGTTTGTTAGAATTGAAATCCAAGTAAGTAGTTGAGCTCACCCATCATGTTTATTTCAAATTCTCCCTACATACACTTAGCAAAGTCTTTGTAGAGGATCTAATTAGTACATAAAAAAATAATGTCATCTACATAAATTTGTACAACTAGCATACCTTTTTCGTTAGACTTGATAAAAAAAATTGTATTAATTTTACCTCTTAAAAACTCATTCTCAATCAAGAATTTGCTAAGCCTTTTATATTAAGCTCTTAGTGCTTACTTCAAACCACAGAGAATCTTGGTGAATTTAAAAACATGATTTGTGAAGTTTGGGTTTTCAAAACCAGGAGATTGTTCTACAAAGACTTCCTCATAAATAAACCATTTACAAACGCTGTAAGGACCCAGATCAAATCCCAGTATTAGCGACGATTAGTTCAAGAGATCTTATGTTGCCAAAAGATTACAAACCCTAATTTGATCCGGAAACCATAGAAGATCCAACACCCAAGAGGTAAAACCCTAATACCCAGAAAAAACTCACAATATTCTAAATTAATTAATTATTATGAAATATTAAATTAAAAATAAAAAATTCTCATAAAAGGGTAAAATGACCATTTTGCTCATAATACACCAAAAAGACATAAAAATTTAAAATTTTACAAATGGACACCTTAAATTAAAATTTAAATTCAAATAAGTAGCAAAAGACAAATTAACAACAAAAATGACAAAAATACCCTCGAGTGGTCTGTTTGCCGAGGAGTTTGTGCTAAAAAGTCACTTTTTGCATTTTAAGCTTAAATTGAGAAAAAGATGTCCAAATCAAGCTTCATCATCTTCCAAGATTATTCAAACAAGTAATATTAATAATAATACAATATTTCATGTCACGTCCCATAACCCAGGGTCACGTAAAAATCCACCAAAACACCAGTTTTATGAAAAATAGGTTTTCATATATTCAAATCCACTCGTTGAAATCAAATGAAAACCTAATATGCATCTCTCATAAATAGTAAACATACAGTTCTAACATGCATACAGTATATCGCCTTATAGCGTACAAAACCTGTCTTCAGAAATAGGAATACCAAAAAGAAAAACTATAAAAGTCTTCCGCCATCCGTCACCACGGGCACCACAAAATCTACTCAAGATCATGCCCCATATCATCACCTGAAAATAGTTTTGTACAGAAAATTCCACTCGTGAGCCGAAGCCCAATAGAAACATGCTATAAAGCTGTAAAGCAGGATATGCAATCATATGGTGGGAGCTAACTCAACCACAAGTAAAACCAAGCATTAAAACTAATGCAAGCAACAGTTAAAGAAAACTATAATCAAAATGCATGGTTTTCATCTACCATGGAGATCAAGGAGATCCAATCCGTCAACATATGTATAAGAAGTTCCAATCCATCTACCATGGAGATCAATGCATGAAAATGCATGGTTTTCATCAAAATATTTTAGAAGTTGAGCCTCAACCCCACGAGTTAGCTCCAAACCTTCGAAAACATGATTTTCAAAGATGCACCCACAACAGCCCAAGTTCAGTCGACTGAAGAACACACTGGAATCCATGCCAAAATGCCAAACAGCACTATTCAGTCGACTGACCCCATGGGTTCAGTCAACCGAACCCATAAACCATGATCCAGTCGACTGACCTGAAGGGTTTAGTCGACCGAACAAGCCTAGAAAATGTTTTTCACCTATGGTTTTGCCATTTTAAACCCAAGATGAAGCCTCGACACTTCCATCTCACACCCATGAACTCACACACGCTCAAGCCTATCACCAAGGGCTTCAAAAGAAACATCCAACACTGTTTTCATCAAACCGAAACGACAGAAAAAGGTTTTTAAACCAAAAACCCACTTTTCCCAAACATGAAACACCTTTTCATGAATATAAAATGGTAAAGAT
>JAULJZ010080948.1:0-12674 GCA_032270985.1 Heliamphora pulchella
TACTACTTTATATGTTGTGAATATTTTTTTAATAAGCATGTAATATAAATATTATTGTTATAGGTATTTAAATATGTTATTATTATTAGTAATTTATTTCTATTATTCTTAATTAGTCTTTTGCTTGACGTATTAAATACGATTTTTTTTTAAAAATTACAATATATTTTTATTTTTTAGAAACAAATTTTAAGAAAATAATATTAAAACTTTGTAAATTTTTAATTCACCAAATTGCCTAAATCGTGGGTTGAAACCTTCAAAAAATATTACCCGACCTGCTGCTTTTGATGATCGATGGGTTGGTTATGAGTTGAAAAAACAATCACTTGCCAAAGGTGAATTGATTGAGAATTTTTTCTTTACCTGCTCTAACCCAACCCGCGCGCACCCCTACTAGCGATCATGGTAGGGAGATTAGAGTGAATATCATCTTTTTTTTTTCCTTTCCTTATTGTAAAATTAAGTGCTAACGTAAAAACTCCATTGAGAATGATAAAAACAGGGAGCGCATTTTAGGATTAGAATGTAGCTTTTTTGAGGCTCAAAAGTAGGTAGGAGATATAATAACAAAGCTTTTTAACAAGATTACAATAGTAAAGAAAATCTTAGATGAGTGGAGAATTTTTTTTATACCTATATATAAAAAATGTTATTTAAAGTTTTACAAATTATATAAGTATTAAACTTGTTGTTGGTGGTGTTGTATCCAAGGGATGCTATCGATGATTGGTTGGAAAGCTGAATTATCTCATAGTTACTAGGCAAACATTGCAGGGAGCATGGTTAGTCGATTTTTAGATGCCCCAGGGATTAGTCATTAGGATGTTATTGTGTGCATTTTGAGGTATCTCAAAAGTGCCCTTGGTCATAGTTTGTTATACAAGACTTATGGACATGCTCAAATTGAAGGCTATGTACAGATGCTGCCTGAGATGGATCTCCATCAAATAGGAGGTCAACTATTGTCTATTTTGTACATTGCTATGAAAAGCTCTAGTGCTCGATCTTGGGTATTAGGTGTGGGTTGAATCATGATAAAGAGGTCGATTACTAGCTATTGTATATTTGTTAGAGGTAATTTGGTGTTATGGAAGAGTAAGAAGCAAACAATGGTATCCCAATCAAGTGTCGAGTGAGAATATAAAGCTAATAATACCTGCGAGCTGATATGGTTAAAACAAATGTTAGAAGAACTCTAATTCGAGCATTCATGCCCCATGAATTTATTTTGTGATAATCAAGTTGCAGTTCGTATTGCATCTAATTCATTGTTTCATGAGCGGATTAACGGATGAAACATATTGAGGTTGATTGTCATTTTATTCGTGAGAAGTTGTCACGGAATGTGATTCGTACAAGTTATGTAAAGTTTGTGCATCAGTTGACAAATTTGTTTACTAAACCTTTGTGTGGTTCCTAGTAAGATATATTTATACCGAGGAAGGTACATATGATATATATGCACCAATTTGAGGGAGAGTATTGAGGGGTATTTGTGTCGTTGTAACATTCCTTGGTAATATGAATAGTCTGAGGAGTTACCCCTTAGGATTTAGCTTTCTCATTCATCTAATCTCTCTTCTTTTACTTTAGAAAAATTCACGAGTAAAGCTATTTAATAAGATTAAGTAATTAAGAAAATGCCATAATGGTTTACTAGAAGTCTTGGGATCACAATACTCCTCTAGAGTTATCTTTTAACCTTATCTAACCATTGATAATATATAGACCAAATACCAAATGACAGGACGTCGAAAGTCAACCTGACTGCTTTCTCTTCAAAGGAATCTAATAAGACTTTGTAGTGAACGAGGTCATAGCACTACGAAATGGTTAGGGAGAAAACGTTTTAGTTCCCATGTGTAAAAATAAGAGGATATTAAAAATTACTCAAAATATAAGGGTATTAAATTATGAGTTGCACTATGAAATTAGGGAGACCGATTGAATATTAAGGAGTTTAATCGGAAGTTATGGAGAAAACAAGAAAGATCTTGTAAGTTTGTGATATTCTTTAGAGAGATTATAAGGTGGGCTTAAGAGGGTAAAAAGTTACATATTGACAAATTGAATGGGTAAAAATTTTGAGAAACTAGTAATTCACGCACGTTTTGGGTTTATATTAGGGTTTGATATTAAGCCCTTATCTTTTCACATTTGTTATCGATGAGTTGAGTTCACATGTTTTAGATGAGATACACATGCTATTTGTTTAGGATTTTGTTTTAGTTGATGGAAATAAAAAAAGGGCTAAATTTAAATTAAAGGTTTGTATAGACTATAGAAAAAAAATGATTCAATTCACTTTGTTCCCTTGTGGTTTTCCATGTGCGACTTATCTACTCGACCTTTCATAATAATCACAAAACCTGTATGGGTTGTGGACGTGCACCGACAATCTTTCCATTCAATTTAACATGCAAACTTGAGTTCCGACTTCAAAACCCGCTTTTCCTCCCAAAAATTGACATTAATACCCTTTTAAAATCTTTAAATTTTTTAAAAGATGCCTCTCTCTTATTTTTTTCATGTCTCACCCGTTTCTCTCTTATAATCCCTCTGCCACCACCCTTTCTCCTCTCTCACCACTTCCCACACCCAAATCCTGCCTCCACAAAAATGTATTCAGATCGCAGTAGTGTTAATTCCATCCGTTAGATCAGCCCAGATTGAAATGAATGGTCCAGATCTTCCATCTGCAATCACCATAACAACTGTGAATTCATGAGCATTTCCTAGTAATAATTTTAATAATAAGTAGAAGAAAAATGAAGAACAGTCACCTGAATTTCATGCAAAGCACGATGGGCTGCCTGACCTGACTTGGAGGCAATAGATAAGCATGCAATGGTCAGTAATTCAACTATCCAATATTTCCACCCCTCCATATTTATATACATGGTTTTAAAAAATGAAAAGGCAGAAGTTTTTAATCAGATAGTAGTTTATAATAATATGACCAGCCCCTCAAATAGAAAAAAAAAAGACCTATGTAAAGAAGATTTAGCATACTGAAAACAGTAAAAGAAGAAGATGCTTATGACCAAGACATATTTACTTTGCATTGATTCATAGAGAGGAATCGATCGAAGTAATTTGTTGCATTGAAACCAGAGAGAATAGAGAGAGATATACCTTCACAAGCCACTTCATTGCTCTCAATCTAGCTAAGATCGTGCGAGAGAATTGATGAGACCTCGGTATCCTGATTCAGGCAAGTAACTGAACACTTTTTGCAGGCAAATATCGAAAGCTTGTTGGCAATCTTCCTTAGTAGTGTACAAGGAACCAGAATAGCTCTTGGATTTGGACTGGGCAGGTGTATGGTTGTGATTAAGAATAGAATACAAAATCAGCTAGTAGAATATGAGGGCATTCTGCCCAATTTACAAATTTTGTTAACGGACGTTAACGGTGCACTTAACTCCGCAAACCTGGGTTTATGTGGTTATTATGAAAGGCCAATTAGGTAACTCTCACATTGGCCAAACCATAAGGGGAAAATTGAATTTAACCCCAAAAAAATATTAAATTAAGTAGGATTAAACATGAATATGTGATATGAAACTATAGTGAAACCTGAAATAGAAACGAGGGAATAGCCAAAATATGATACGGTCAATATGAATGACTAACTGTTGAGCAATCAAGATTGATGGCAAGAAAAGATTTTACTAAACAAGATTTCTTGAAGTTGTGTGATTAAATATTAGGTTAGTATTCAGGCTATGATGTATTTATTTAGTTTTGTTGTTAGTTGTATTCTTGCAAGTTCCCTTTTCCTTGGTTGAAGGGTAACCTCTTTAGAAGTTGTGTGCTCAAACCCACTTGTCTTTTGAGGGGTCATGAGTAATTTATCAAGATCAAAGGCCGAACAATATAAGGCAAAAATAGTCAGGTAATAGATACAAGATGGATTTTTCCTTGGTGTGTGAACAGTCAACTTTCTTATATATTCAGCCACATGTTGCAAGCAGGTATGAAAAGATATTTTGATATCGGGCACCAAGTTATATTTTCAAGGGTCTACCTGCAGTGTTTGATTGAAATAATGTGGTAGGATTGGTTTTCTAAAATTAAGATAGCGTCGCGAGCACCTGGTCTAATGGCATACCATGAATTTAAATATACTGCATCAGATGCCATTGAACTCGTCAATGAACTAGTGAAGAGAATAGAAGCATAGGCAAGGGAAAAGGTGGGAAGGATAAGAGCACCATGAGAGAAGCAAGGAGGTCAACTCTTTCAAATATACAACATAGATTCTGGCAATGGAATTTAGTTGGATTCTTGCGTCGATAAAGTTGATGAAGATTTTCAACGCATATCGGTACTAACCATTCATTATCCTAGAAAATATAATCGTGGGCTAACGAGCGAACATGCTTTTCTTTTTCTTAACCAGCTTTCTGCCAACAAGCTGATATTTTGAGTGTCTTGGTGCAATGACAGTAGCTGTTAAGCATGGTAATTGCATTGGTGGCCTGAACTGGTGTTCCACATTCTATCTAGGTTTTGCAATTTGATACCTAGGCTCAATTAGACACATGGAAAGAGACAAGAAATGATGTTATTCATGGAATCAAAGCAAGTTGAGTTGAGCGTAGGAGCGTTTTTCCTGTATTGCTTCATTGATGCCTGCCACGATGTTGAAAAGGAAAATTCTGCAGGATAGCCATAATGTCACCCATACTTTATATTTCATATTGGCAGGTAGTTTAGAACATCATCTTCATTAAACAAGTAACAATGTTGAGATGGATCTTCGGTAAAACAAGGGAAGACAAAATTAGGAATGATTCTTGAGATGGTAAAAGCTGCATATATAGAAGGTGAAGGGGGAAAAAATATATTTAGATGGTTGGAGATGTACAATGAAGGTAATGCTGGAGAATGGGACCCCAGAGTGAATTGATATAATAAGACGTGTTAGCATGCAGTTTTAAAAAAGTAATTTGCATTTGGCATGTGACTATGATTTCTTGAACTCTTTTGTATCGCTTTTCTATAATTTTTTAATAAGATCTTTCTTTGTTGCTGATCTTAAAAAAAAAAAAAAAAACTTTAGAAGTAGCAAAACTTGGGGATGCTTAAAGATATCAGTCAAGAAACATAAATTCACAAGCTTTTTCTCCATTTTGCTATAGGTTATGAGGAAAGGGGAACAGGGCTTTGTAGTCTGGTAGATGAACATTCAAGTATATGTTTCAATCCAATTTCATTTGAACCCACTTCAATTCAAATCACTATGTCATTTCTCATATTGTATGGAATCTTAAATGGATCAACCAAATCCTGTGAGAAGGATTTGTGATTGGGGAATGATTTATTCTATTCTTGTTCTGTTGAACAGTTTCTTGTCCCATTCTGTAGTCTTTTCAATTTGACGCCTGCAAAGCAAACTTAGGAAAGACTTTTAAGCTTTTCGGTGAAATAACTAGCATTTTTTGTTAACTTCTTTTTCCTTTTTTTGCCAAGAGTTTCTGTAGTGCTTTTAGTTAAGACGATAAAATCATTTTTTTCTTTCTTCATCTAAATGTAAATTAAAAAAATTGTTGTTTCCACATGTTTTTAGGTGCAAAAAGATTTTTTCTCAATTTCTTTTTTAAGTGTAATTATGTTGAAGTTTATGTTGTACTGGTGTGCTTTATGGATAAAGTATCACTGGGTACACAACAAAATATATCCAATTTTAAGTTCAACATGGTTTTAAGTTCTTTCTAATAATTTTTTAGATGAAATAAAAAGTAATTTAGTTGCTAGTAATTAGGTCGATTCTTTCGAAGATTATCTGAAAGTTGATGTGAAGGGGAAAATGGGGCAAAACTCATACTTGAATCCTCTTCTTTCATCATGGGGAATGCACTTGATAGGGTCACAAGTTAAAATCTTCAATGCCCGAGGAAATAGATCCACATAAGTTGAACCCAGGTCAAAATAAGTTGATGCCAATTAATGGTTCGCGTGGAGTTGATTTGTTTCCATGAAGTGTCATCACGGCTTACAATACTACTAACATGTATGCCCAAGTATGATGTTTCTTTGCATATGAATATTTTATTATCTCCATCGCCTTGCGCTGCACACATTTTGTTTTTATTCCTTGTTTCCAGATATGATTTCTTTGAAAACGTGTCATTTTCAGACTTTTTTTTTTCATTATATATTTTTTCTTTTATCTAATTTCTCCCTAATTTCTTTGGAGACTCTTGATTACTCATGTGCTATACATTCACTTCATTTTAATTCATGTTGCCTTAATGCCATGTCTGTGACTTCTGATGAGAAGAAATGGTACACTTTATGTGAGAAGAAATGGAATAGGAGAAATAGATCACTAATAGTATTGTTTTTTCTTCTTGAAGGTGGGCCCTGGCGAGGTAGATGATGAGCTAGAAGAGGAGGTTGGATCAGAATGTGCGAAGTATGGGACAGTAACTCGGGTCCTTATATTCGAGATAACTGAGCCAAACTTCCCCACCGATGAGGCAGTTAGAATCTTTGTGCAATTTGAGAGATCAGAAGAAACAACCAAAGCACTTATCGACCTTGAAGGCCGCTTCTTTGGGGGCAGGGTGGTTAAAGCTACTTTTTATGAGGAGGAGAGATTCAATAAGAATGAGTTGGCCCCGATGCCGGGGGAAATCCCTGGTTTCTGAAACGCAGTAATAAGCTTCCTAGCTTCAGATTAAGTCAAATTTTGCCTCTTTTCAGTACCTGAGGAGGCTAAGGTAGGCATAGGTTTGAACTTTGCTTGGCAATGTAAGAATCTAGCAGGATTGCAAAGTCGCATTTGACCTTGGAGTTGCCTTTAGTTTCTGAACATGGATAGAAAGTTTGTTATAATCATGCTTGTAATTTTAAACATTTGGGGACATTGTATGACCAGTAATACTACACTTACAATCTTTTCGTACGATTTTTTGTTTATCACCTGATGTGACACAATCTTTTTGTACGATTTTTTGTTTATCACCTGATGTGACACATTTACAACCATTGGATGTTAATGAGACTCGTGTGGGTCTCATTACATCTATGATAGTGACTGTATCGGAAAATATGATAAACAAAAAGCGGTAAAATATGTGATAAGGTCAACATTGTTGTTATGGAAACTTAGGTTGTTGTGATGAGTTTTGAGTTAATTCACGTGGACGTGCTGATCCAATTAATTCGGGATGCAACACAAACAGATGTTTGGGTTTTGGTACTTTTATTAAAACTATGCAAACATGAAATAATAGAAAAAAGGTAAAAGTTTAAATTGAAGAAATCACATGTTAATCTTGCGGTTATGGAGTGGTCCAAACAGCTACTTGTTCAGTATTATATGTTAACAATTTGGTTTCCTTTATGTGTTGCTTTTTTTGAGCATAAGCAAAGCTTGAGTTTAGAAAATTTCTAATAGTGATTGCAAAGTGTTCTTTATCACAAAAAAAAAGAAAAAGAAGAACCGCACAAATTGGACAATCGGGCATGAGGCTAGGAGTGCAAGTTATCCTACTGTTCAAAACTAAAAACTAGCATCTGCACACTTTTTTGCTACAAGGTGTGATTAGCTTGAGTTCAGAAAAACTCTGAAATAACCACGTAGAGCTCTTCATCAAAATAGAATAACACAAATTGGACACTTGGGAGCCAGGCTAGGAGTGCTAGTTATTGTTACTGTTAAAAATGAGCGTGTGCACGCATTTTTACAATGAGGTGATTAGCTTGAGTTTTAAAAATCTATGAAAGGGCTCGCGTAGAGCTCTTCATAAAAAAAAAAGTACTCATATTGAACACCTGAGCGCAAGGTTAGGAGAGCAAATTCTGGTAATGTTGAAAATGAGCATGCGTATGCATCTTTAGAAGGAGGCGTGATTAATACAAGTTTGGAAAACCCTTAAAAGGGTTGACATAGAACTCTTCATCAAAAAAGAATCTCACCAAACGAACATTCATGCAAGAGGCTAGGATCACAAGTTATTGAACTTTAGAAAACGAGCGTGCGCACACATCTTTGCAAGAAAGGGTGATTGTCTTGAGTTCAAAACACATTTGAAAAGGCCGGCGTAGAGCTCTTTAGCGGGAAAAGAAACACACAATTGAACATTTGGGTGTGAACCTAGAAGCCAAGTTATTGTAACATTGAAAACATGTGTGCACCGTATCTTTGTAAGGAGGCTTGATTAGCTTGAGTTTGGAAAACAACTGAAAGAGTTTACATAGAGTTCTTCATAAAAATAGAACAAAAATCAAACACTTGAGTGCGGGCCTAGAATTGCAGGTTATCACACTATTGAAAACAAGTGTGTGCATGTATCTTCGCAAGGAGGCGTAATTAGCTTGAGTTCAAAAAACCGTTGAAAGAGCCTGCGTAAAGCTCTTCATCAAAAAAAGAACAATGATAATTAGACACCTAGGTGCAATGTTAGGAGTGTAAGTTATTGTATTGTTGAAAATGAGCGTGTGCACGCATTTTTGAAGAGACACAATTATCTTGAGTTCAGAAAACCACTTAAAGGGCCTACGTCTAGCTCTTCATCAATGGAGAAAATTGTACTAATTGGACACCTGAGCTCGAGATGAGAGAGAATCATGAGGGAGAGATGAGAGAGCATGACTATGATGTTTCATGATTTTAAAACCCTTGACGAATTATTTTCTGGCCTGCAGGCCCATTTTGATTCCCACCTTCAGGTGAGGCCTGCGGGCATGAGTTACCTTTTCCATCTTCGGGTTGGCCTATAGGCTTGAGTTACCTTTTTCATATCCGGGTGAGGCCTACGGGCTTGAGTTTCCTCTCCCACCTCCGGGTGAGCCTTACGGGCCTAAGTTTCCTTTTCCACTGCTAAGTGAGGCCTACAAGCCTGAGTTTCTTTTCCCACCTCTCGGTGAGGTCTTTAGGCTTGAGTTTTTTCTTATCTTCGGGTGAAGCCTGTGTGCATGAGTTACCTTACATTTGAGTGAGGCATGAGGACCTGAGTTTCCTTGTCCAACCTAGGGCCTAAGTTGAACCCACCTACGATTGTGGTATATGGACCTAAGTTGTACTAATAATGCAGTCACTCCTAGTGAGCGATTTTTCAAGGGAATCTTTTGAAGGCTTGACTGGCAGTAGAATCACTAGTGTATGGTAGTAGAACCACTAGATTGCAACCTGAATAGCAGTAGAATAGTTGGTGTACTCAAATGGTAGTAAAACTGCTAATGTGTGTTTAATGGTGGTGAGGTACATTAGCTGTGGCCCGAATGACATTATAATTGTTAGACACATTTGAATGGTGATAGAATCAGTAACCTCGTTCCCTTCCTAAAGACTTTAATGGTGGTAAGGTTCACTATTTGTTGCTCAAATGGTAATAAGATCTTTAAATCCCTATATATTTAATGGTGGTAAATTCTACTAGCTGTGGCCCAAATAACAGTAGAGTTGTTAGGTATAACACTACTTGCCTTTGAATGGTAATAGAACTACTAGACGAATAATGGTAGAACCACTAACCTCACACATTATTTCAACACGAATGGGGGTAGAACCAATTCTAGTAGTTGTGGCCCGAATAATAGTAGAACTGTTAGGTACAACACTGCTTGCTTTTGAATGGTAACATAACTACTAGACAAATAGTGGTAGAACCACTAACCTCACACATCATTGCAACATGAATGAGGGGAGAACCACAAGCAACACACCATGCATGCTATCATAATGTGTTTAGGCATTTGCATTTTCCCAATGAACTACATTACTCTAAACCCTTGCAAATGAAGTACATAGATAGATGGAGTGAAGCCTTGAGTGTACCACATGCATACTTTCTTTGATGTTTTTGAAGCTCTGGACTTATGTCCTTGCCAAAACGGATTGTTTCTTTTTTCGTTCATCTAAACTTTTATATGCGTGTTGTTGTTTGAGCTTAGTTAAAGAGGGGCATCTGTAGACACCATATTTTGACCAAACATAATTCTTAAGTACTGGTGGGACCTCTCAATGATGAATGAATGTGCACGAGTGGAACATTCCTTAAGATCACTACTTAACCCTAAATTGTCTTCTCAAGCAGCTAACCAAATCTTTGAACCTAACCTTTTTTCTTCAAAATCGCAAAAAAAAAAAAAAACCTAAAGCTTTAAGCCTAATATACTTAAACCTGCATTCGTAGGTTCCAAACCAATGGCCGCAAGTCTAAGTCACCTGCATTGACATATAAGAATGGTTCATGTGACCATTAATCTACAAGTGTGCCTAGATTGATGGCCATAATTTCATTTTTAGTTTGTGTAGAATTCTTTTGGAATAGACAAATAATAAACAATAATAGAGAGATGAAATATGCAAAGTAATCAAAAACACAAAACAGAGAGAGATAAGATTGTGTGAAGGAGAAGGCTAATTGAGTATGGAGTACTGACAGTATGAACTGCATTTTGGCTCTCCAAATCTGATCCTCTCGAAAGTATGACTATCCCCCTATTTATAGCACTCAGAGGAGCTATGTTAGAGTTCGGATAGGATTCTTCGAAGAGATTGAATCGGATCATGAGAGACGATATCGGGGAATCAAGAGATTCTATCCAATAATCAACCAAGTATTCTATTCTAACTCAACTAGGTCGGCTGACGAGTGTCACGTGGGTACTCAACCCACTCGGGTCACGTACCCGACCCACTAGGGTCGAGTGACTCGGGGTCACTCGAGTGACTTGAGTGGGTTTGTCTCGTAGCTCGACAAATTCCTTTCCTTAGCTACCAAATCACATGTCTCCCAACGTCCCATGCAGGATTGTACTGCCATTGTCTTCTTTGTCTCTAGGACAGCCTTTCGATTCTCAGAGGAATCTATAATCATATAGTCTGTGCTATATTTTAGTTGTTTAGTCTGTGCTGAGCCACATAGTCTGTGCTATGTCATCATGATTAGGTAGTCAGAGCTACATTACAGTCTGTGCTGTCTTCACGACCCGTGTCGTGATAATAATACAGTCTGTGCTGTCTTCATGGTTTGTACCATGGTAATAATACAGTCTGTGCTGTCTTCATGGTCTGTGCCATGGCAAGTATTCAGGGCTACTGTCGTAGTCAAGGCTACGCTTCATAGTCTGTGCTATGGAATGTCTTCATTCGTAGTCAGGGCTACGCTTCATAGTGTGAGCTATGAAATGTCTTCTGCCTCTGCACAATGAACAACGATATTAGTTGGCCGAGTTATAGAGGTCCCAGAAGCTCGGATCCCCAGTAACTCAAGTAGGTCAAGTCTGGGTCTTCTTGTAACTTGAGTAACTTGGAGTTGTATGTCCGATTTACTGATGGAGTAATATTAGCCTACTCGAGCAACTCGAGTTACTCGAGTAACTCAAGTGGGCGAGTCTTTTGGGCCTTTTAACTTCTTTTGCTTTGTTGATTAGTTCAGGTTAAGGAATGTATAATTCAAATACTTAACCCTCTTCGTAGTTCATATTCAAGTCACCAGTAGAATGAGTAGTTTATGTGTTCACTTGAGTACCTGGATTAGAGTAGTCGACCGATTAAATAGAAGAATATTCGAGCTACTGGAGAGGCGAGCAGCTCGGGTCATTGGTGACTTGAGTTATGAGTAGACGAGTTGCTCGAGTCACGAGTGACTCGAGTTATGAGTAGAAGTATTGTACCCGAGTTACTAGAGGGGTGAGCAGCTCGGGTCATGAGTGATTCGAGTGGATGTATTGTTTAAATCATGTAGTTAAGAAGAAGAAATAATTTTTATCGCCAAAATAAAGTTCTGTATTCAAACGACCTGAGACATCATGTAGCTCTACTGTACGAGTAGGTCGAGTGGCTCTACTGTACGAATAGCTCTACTGTACCCGAGTAGGTCTATTGTACCCAAGTAGCTCTACTACTCGAGTAGCTCTACTACTCGAGTAGCTCTGTACCCGAGTAGCTCTACTGTACGAGTAGCTCTACTACCCGTGTAGCTCTACTGTACCCAAGTAGCTCTACTATCCGAGTAGGTCTTCTATACCTGAGTAGCTTGGGTGTCATACTAATCTTAAGAAGTTTCGCATTGACTTTCTTTCATCCTTACTCTTAATATTGACTTTCTCAAAATATCCGCCCTAGTGGCTTGGCCCATAATTATTTATGTATTTATTATTTAAAAAAAATTATATCTTAATAAGCGACGACCTACCTACATTTTGCCCCATGTGCCCGTGTGATATATGTAATATCACGCGCGTGCACTTATTACCTAGTCGTTGTGACTCCTCGTCTTCCTCGGCCAATGGTTGGCGCCATTACTTTGAGTATCCGAATGGTCACTCCATTCTTCTCTATAAGTCTTTTTCTTGGTGATTTCTCTTTTCTTTTCTTTTCTTGGGTCTTTCAAAGGCTGTTGAGACTTGTGTTACGTCAGTGTGGAAGGAGCTCGATTTGACTAGTGACTTGATAGTATTACAGAGGTTCCGGACCGCTTCAATCAGGGCCGAGAAATTGGGTAAGTCAAGATTAATGAGATGAGCTCTGTACTCTCGTAGAATCCCATGAACACACATCTGCACCAAGTGGGACTCACTAACCGGGTCATGACATTCGACAGCCAGATCTTGGAACCTTTTGACATATTCGAGCAGGTCATCTCCCAGCCTTTGCATTTCTCGAATCAAGGTGAGCGTTGTTACTTTCTCGTGTTCTTGGAAGAATT
>JAULJZ010080959.1:0-12674 GCA_032270985.1 Heliamphora pulchella
ACCGACGTGACAGTGGAAGATGAAGACGAAGGATGCACGCGACGAAGAAAGAGGAAGACGAACGGTGGAAGAGAACGGCGCCGTGGGTTGTTGCGTCTTGGGGTTTCGTGGTACGAGATTGTTGGAGTGGGCTCGCAATTAATTAAACAAACAAAATTCACTCACACAACTTACAAGAGACCCATTCCATCAAAACGAGGGGGAGTTTACTCCCTTCGCCCTCCATTCCCCAAAAATCCCATCCCCAAATTGAATCTTTAGCCCCATTTCGGCTTCATTTAAAAGTGTTTTTTTTTTTGGCATAAATACTAACTTTTAAGTTGTACCATTTAGTATATTTTAAAAAGTTGCTATTTTTTTCTACTTTTTTTTTTAAGAAAATAAAAAATCTATACACATTCTAAACTCTCTACTTTTTTTTAGAGTAAAATAATTATAATACTCAAATTAAAAAAATTAACTCTTCTCACAAAAATTTAAAAAAAATTGTGCAAATATCTCAAACAATACAACTTAAAAACAAAAATTAAAGATATTTTAGATATTTTAATAAAAAATAAAAAAACAAAAAACATATTATAAAAAATTATCCCAAAATATTTAAATTTTTTTTCTACTTTTTTTCTAAAAAATTAGAGTTAAAATTATAATAAACCTAATTAATCTTATATTAAAAATTGCTTTTGAGCACGACTAATTTTTTCAGTCTATTATACAAAAGAGGAGAATTGATGTTGATTTGTCTTGTGTGACACACTTTCTTTTTTTTATCTGTCACTTGCTAGCTCATCTATCTCTTCATTTAAAATTTATTTATTTTTCTCTTTTCATTTTAAACCTAACATTCTAACTAGAGTTTTATTACACTAGTATCCTATTTTTTTAAACTTATTTTAGGATAAGTGTTATCAGTTTTTAACTATTCTAAAATATTTTATTTTTAAAAATTATTAATGACATTGATAATTTTACTTATTTTTTTATATATAAAAGTGCATTGAGTAATTAAACAAAGTGATAAATACATCCTTGGCTGTGACATGGCATTGATGAACTTAGTTTTTGTGTTTTCAATTTTAAAATTTCATAACTTTTCTTTTATACATTAATTTTTAAAAAATATTTATGTTTTTAGTACTTAGTCATCACAAATTATAAAACAAAGTTCATATTAAATATAAAAATTTGAAAAAATAGAAATTTCTTGAAATAACAAATTAGCAATCTTGAATTAGAAATGCGAACGTATAGGAAAAAAACTCAAAAATAAGAACTTTTTCAATTAATATTTAAAATTTAAAATCAATGTAATGCAATGTAAACATAAAATTTTTTGATTTGTTAAAAATGAGAAATAGTGTGCAATGTACCACTATTTTATAAATAATAAAAATCTAAATAATAAGAAAATTTAGCATTTAAAAAAAATGAAAAGTTCTCATTTTTTATATGAACAAAATAAGAATATTTTTATTTTCTACAACATGTTATCATTAAAAAGCTTGCATTGAAAAAGTGATACATTATTAAATAAATAAATAAATACCATGGGAATAAAAATAAAATATTCGCTCAATTAATATTAGAACAAATCAAGTCTCAATTATGATTAATTAAAATAACAATATATATATATATTGATTCATATTAATTAGGGTTTGTCTAAAATATTAGTGATTTTTAAAAATAAGATATTATGAAAAATCAAAAAATAAACATGACTTATTCCTAAATAAGTACTCAAAATAACACGTCTTACCAAATCTTCCTTTTTTCTAGTCACTTTATTAATTCAATCCCAACTTTTTTCTTTATTTTTTTTATTAAAAATTACATTTAATATATTTGTTATCAAAGATAAAAAGGTTTATATTGACATTTGCTCCATATATTATTCATTCTCTTTCTTCTCTCTCACTAACTAACTGTACTCTCTTTTTTATTTAAAAATTAACTTTTTGTATCTTCATTTTATACTCAAACTTTTTTTTTTCTTGTTTACTTCAAATCTCAACTTTCCTCTTTATCTCCCAACCTTGTTAAATTTCAAATCCCAACTTTTCTCTTTATCTCTCATGGAAAACATATATGTACTATATATACAAACATATTGTCTGAAAATATAGTTGGTTTTATATATTTATATGTAAATATTTTAGTTTAAATATAGTTTTTGTTACTTTTTATTTAAATTACGAGTGTGCCTAATAAAATTAATTAAGATACTTTTTGTACTAATTTTAAAATTTTTTCATTGCGATTAAATTATATTTTTTAATATTATCAATTAAATTACGTTTAAGTTTTCTTTAAGCACAAATAATTACTACTTGACTTATAAGCTAATGAGCATCCATGGTTTAGGATAAAAGTAAGTACTGCCCGGCTTATATATATATCTTATTACAAATACTTAAGATTGTTTGTTATTCCAATCTCCTCCTATACAAATAACATTTATATGGTGTTAAAAGGTGAGGATAAAACAGTAATTTAGACAGAAAATCAGCAAATTCAATCTTATCTCTCTCTTTCTTTTCTTCAATCTTGTCTAAGACAAGCAACATTGGGAATAAGGTAAGCAAATAACTTTATCCTAAATAAAATTAGCTCATTGAAAGTTGACCTTCTCTCTAAAAAATAAATAAGTTGACGAGGGTGTTTGGCATTGCTGAAATTAATAATTTTTAAATTATAGTTTATAGGAGAAGTTGTGAGTGCTTAATAAATGTGTTAAGTACTTGTAGCTGAAATAGAAAAAAAAATAGTTATAACTTGTAACAAGTGTTTGAAAAAAATTATAACTTATCATAAAATTAATAGTAAAAAGCTAAAAATTAATGGGAGAAGCTTTGCCAAATACAAAAGAAAAAAGTGTGGCTTGCATTTGTAATAAGGAAATTCTAGGATGACAATGGAGTGTGGCGGGATGCCGGAATAGGAATATGATTATGTTCTATTGTTTCTATGTATTTTATCGAAGTATGGAAATAGTTAATGAAGTCATAAAAATGACAGAAATGTGACAAGAACAAGACTGTAATAAGAATATTTGTCAATCTTAAAATATGATGATATTAGTAGTGAGAAAATGTTATAAGAGAAATAACATTTGATAAATGATTATGATTAAAAAGAATAAAAAATAAAATATTAGAAGTGAAAATAAAAGATAGGGATAATATTTTTATATGTAGCTATATCATATTTAAAAAAAATAAACTTATTGTATGTATTTATAATATAAAATATATTTAATAATTACAATCGAGGTGGATGGGAAATAACAGGACAAAAAAAACAAATTTTATTCTCACCCCATTTGAGTGTGAAGAAAATCTATAGAAATCACGACAGGAGGGTAGAAATTTGTCATCCTAAAAAAATTGAACTGTTAAGCAAGCATAGAGATATGGGTGTGATTTCGACCCGCCTTGATCCGGTCGTGGCTTGGATGGCCCAAACTCAACCCTGGTCCGGCGGGCCTTGTCAAAAATTTGGGCCAAGCCAAGCTTTTTGGGAAGAGGTCAGCCCAAACCCAATGAGTATAGGGCTCAGGTTTAATACTTAGGCCTGGGCCTTGGACTCTAGCCTCAAGCTCAGGCCACGGGTCGGGCTATTTGCGGGCTTTTTTTGAGTTTTTTTTATTTATTTTTTATTTTTTATTTTTTATTTTAAAAATTGTTAACTTGTTGTATAAGACTATAAATTATTAAATTTATACTTTATAGTTTATTATAAGTTTATTTATTAGTTAATTATTTTATTATAAATTTATAGTTTATTATAAATTTATAATTTTATTAGTTTTTTAGTTACTTAGTTTATAAATTTATAGTCTAATATTAGTTGATTAGTTTATAAATTTGTGATTTATCATTAGTTATTAGTTTATTATAAGTTTATACTTTATTAGTTTATTAGTTGATAAGTTTATATTATTATAAGTTTGTTAATTTATTATAAGTTTATAAAGTAGTTTACTTACCATGTATTATTATTAGTTTATAAATTATGTTAAGTTATGTTATAAAAATACATTAAGTTTATTATAATACATAAATACATAATACATAAATAATTAAATATAATAAGGGCTCGAGCCGGCCCACGAAATCATAAGGGTAGACCTAGGCCCAAAAAACCTATCTTCAGGCTCAGGTCAGGTCGACCTTTTCTCGGGTCGAGCTCAACTTGCACAGTACCAGACCTTAAGTGGACCTCGAGCCACCAATGGGTCTCGACCTAAAATTACACCCCTACATAGAAATGTGCACAGGTTAGATTAGGGCGAGTGGAGAAAAAAATTTAAACCAATCAATTTTTTACAAGTGATCATTTCTTTTACCAACTGCTAACTCACTGATCATCAAAATCAACGTGTTAGCTGATGTTTTTTTTGCAATCTCAACCCGCGATTTACCGGGTTGAGAAATTATAAAGTTTTACTATTATTTTCTTAAAATTTGTTTATCAAAAATAAAAACTTATTGCAATTTTTAAAAAATTATATTTAATACATCAAGTAAAAGACTAACTACAAATAACAATAATAATTCAATAATGATAATAATAATAATAACACAATTAAATATTTCTACCAAATATTTATATTGCATGCTTATTGAAAATAAATATATTTACAACATATAAAGTAGTAATTAAAATTATAAATACTCTAATTTATTTCTTATAAATTATAAGAAATTTATAAAAATATAAATATGTATATAAGGTTGAGATTCGTCGTATGCACTAACACATTAACTAATATATACTTTAGGCAAGTTGAATTGAGTTGATAATAGATTAAAGAAATATAATCTGCAACCAATACACCATTTTTTTTTTTGGCTCAACTCACCAAATCCAATCAATTTATTTTCATAATCCACACGAATTAGATTGAGTTAAGAAATTAAAATGAATTGACGAATTATTTGCACACCTCTAAACAAGCATATCATTCTCTTGTCTCAGACTCTAGAGTTCGACACATTGACTAAGGCCCAAGTTATATTTTTCGACGGAAAGGCCCAAATTATGCTATTTTTTGCATCGAATCTGAATAAGCATGCCTTCAAAACCAAGTGAATTCAGTCAAATCTTCATAATCACTCTAAATCTGGCTTAAGACCCAACCCAAATAAAAAACCAATCCTAATTTCTACCAAACATACATGAATGGCAATGGGGTGAGGATGCGATGTTCTGTTTTTATTTTTGTCCTTCCTTTTATTGAGGTAAAAAAGAGGAGAGAAAATCAAAAAAGAAATGAAAATGGAGCGGAGAAGGGATATATCAAGGATAGTTTGTGAACTTTAAATTGTAATATTAGTAAGAGTTAAAGATAATATAGTAAGTAAAAATGATAGTTAATGCATGATTAAATTTTAAAATACAAGAAAATTAGAAATAAAGAATGAGAAATGAATAGTGTTGCTATATTTTAGTCTTATTATAATTTTAAAATAATTTTTATCTATGTATATATAAATATATAAATACATTAATTTTATATAATAGGGATAGAATTAAAAAAATGGGGACAAAAAAAGCAGACAATATATTATCGGAGAAAAAAAACATTTAAGTAATGGCTCTTCACAGTGCGAACTCCACCAACCGCATCTAATTGTTTCGATCTTGAGGCCTTTGGGCTAAGCCAAACTTAGTAGTCAACATCTAAAGATTAGAGGTCTTGACAGTTTGTGTTCCCTCACGAGTCACTTATAGGATATTTCACGCTTTCTTAGCAGTCTCACATTGAGAGAAACGACTAAATTCTCCTGAATTTAGAGCATTGTGAATAGCCCATAATACTTTGTAATTATAATCTGAATACTCATTATCAATCTGAGTCCACTCTCTATCGGTTTTCAACTTAACAACTTTAGTCGCGGGATCTTTAATGATGGGAGATTCATATCCGTAACGGACGAATCTCCACATCCTAATTCCCATAGAGTTTAGGAAGGCTTTCATCCTAACTTTCCAGTAGGGGTAGTTATTGCCATTAAAGTATGGAGGCCTAGTGGTGGAAGTGCCCTCACAACCTAACTCGGAGTTCATGGATAGGAAACGGATCTATCTCCAGCGGTGAAGCCGACAATGAGATAACCTTGTTCTGATATCAATTGAAAAACGATAGATAAACCCAATTAACCCTAAAAGGGGTGTGAATAGGTTAATCCATGGAAGAATTAAAACTTACGAAAATTATTTTGCGTTTGGAAATAAATAATCAACATCCATGAATGATAAACACAAGATATAACGTGGAAATCCTTGAGATAAACTCCGAGATAAAAATCACGACACCGACACAAAAAACACTTTTCACTATAAATCAAAAAGATACAAGCTAAAAGAACAAAGGATTTACACCCGTTACCCAACGACGACCTAACTTTGTAGTTTGTAGCAGCTCCCCAAGCTCTTTTGAGATTCCACATATTCAAGCTGCTTCAACTTTTCGATCCAAGAAACCCAATAGCTAATATCTAATCCGAGCAAGTTTTAAGTGCGAATAAATGACCAAAAATGTAGAAAAATATAAAGTCTAAGAAAGTAACACAATCTAGGTGGTGTGTGCACTTTAATAGAATCAAAAGCTCTTAGATTGTTACAATGAAGTAGACAAGAGTTTGACAATGTGTAGGGAAAACAAAAAGTGCCAAAAATATCACTCCTAACTCTCTCAACGTTTTATTTTTAATAGTTTTAAAAACGAGACAAGCAAGGGCTTATATACTGTACACAAAGGTGGTAAGAAACTGTCTCAGGGCGCTCGAGCGCCTTGCGAGGGCATGAACGCTCGAGCGCGCCGCAGGCGCGTAGCGAGCGCCATAACTGTTTAACCTAGGATTTAACCATGAGCACTTGAGCGCTGTTCAAGCGCATGATGAAGAGCTCGAGCGCTTCTCAAGCGCATGGCAAGCGCTTAAGAGCGCTCAAGCGCTCCAAGGGCGCTTTACGAGCGGGGCAAACTGGAAAAGGCAAAGGGCAAGCCACAAGGGTCTAGCGCTCAAGCGCTCAACGAGTGCCTAAGGAGCGCTGACCCAGCGCTCAAGCGCTTAAAGGGCGCTCAACGAGCGAACCCTTCTGATCACCTAATATAAAGCCAGCTTGAGTGTCTGTCAAGCGCTCCACGAGCGCTACGCCAAAGCTCGAGCACTCAGCGAGCGCCGAGAAGGAAAGGGCTACAAAAGGGAAGAAAGAGGGGTCAAGCACTAAGAAGAAGAAAGCAAAAGCGATCCAGCCCATAAAAATAAGGATACAGACACTTGGTGGCTTTGACTAGACACCCGAAAATTTGCCAATTACATTAACACTTTGTTTTTCAAGTATTTTTAGTATCCTTTGAACCTTCCTCTTGTGTGGGGATTGTCTTTCCGTCGGTATCGCGAGTCTTTTCTCTCCTTACAGTGGGAGTTATGGGTGTTCTTCGATCAGGTCCGTAGGAAAAGTAGGATGAAGACGCAGTTGTTGTTTCTCCTCTGATGGATGTCGTCGCCAAGTACAATGTTTTGGGTTTCTGCTGAAATTCGAAGTTTTTATGGCCCATTGAAGATTTGTAAAAAGTCATTGTGCCGATTTATCCTTTCTCCGGTCCATTGTGGTTTGACAGTTGTTCTCTTTTCTCATTAATGAAAGGTTCAATAAAAAAAAAAGAAGCTTATATAACTCGCAAATCGAACCAATACGATTTTTATCAATTGTGTTGAATTAGTTTTTTAAAGTTTTTGGTTTAATTTTGGTCTAAAACAATTCAAATTAATAATATTAGTTCAATTCTTAGGTTAAATTGAAAATAGTTCAAATCAATTTGAGAACTAGATCATATAAATTTAATTTTATATATGAAGAAGTACATATACAAACAATAATACATATTAATATGTGACAGTATACTACAAATAAATAAAATAAATGAGATCTATAATATAGTAGTTTTTTATGAAAACATATATATCTATACAATAAAACATTCAATATTTTATGTACCGTACATAAAGTTATTATTTTTATATTATATTATATTATATTATATATATATATATATATAGTGAGAGAGATTCGTAAAGAAAAATTAATTTCTCATTACTTTTTATTAATATCTTTGTTGTATTTTTAAACTGGGGGCACGAAGTCATGTTTTGGTTCGTTGTTAAGGTGTCAAAAAGATAAGGACAGGATATGTGATTTTGGATTCATCAGGACCCCCACATCTCTATTCAAATCATGCTCAATAGAAAATAAAGTACAACAAAGGGCATGTTTGTATCGACGAATTACTTTGAACTGAATTAAATTGAAAGGTATGTAGGGTTTATATTTTAGATTTTGTTTCATGGATAACTAATTTTGCATTTATATCGCGGAATTGAGACTAATAATCTGACAAATATCGAATTAGTAATATTTTATTTATGGTATTAATAATATTATGTCACTTTTGGTATTATTAGTACTAGGTTCTAAATTATCTTCCTCACTTATTTAACGGTTAAAAATGCATCTACAACTCTTGTTCCAAATTTTATCCTACCCTGACCAAATATAAATCAAAATTTTCACTGTATGCATAATTAATTCCATAATTCGATCCCTGGTATTAAAAAGACACATGGGACTTACATTATTATTTATGTCTTTTATTCCATTCAATTTCAATATTTCATCCAAAATACCAAACAGTAATTCAACAATAATAAATATGTACATATATGTGCGTGTGCAGTGATGTGGATTCATGATACGACTAACGTGTGAATAAGTAATAATATATATGTGCGTGCTAACGATGGTTTATGATATGATTAATGTTTGAATTTTTTACCACCATCAAACACAACAAAAATATAATACATCGAAGATAAAGTCAAACAAAAATTTACGTAATTGACAAAATATGTTTATATTTATGAGTAAAAGAGATAATTTCTTATAAATATCGAAATTACAAATATCCGATCACAACACTCAAAAACTCAGACACTCAAAATTTGAGTTTCGAAACCAACTTTGTTTTCTCATCTAATGGTCACACCATGTAGATGCCTCTGATAGTTTTCACCTCTTTTCGTAATTTGATTCACAATCCATGCATCTACTATTCACATATTTACTAAAACCATAAGTATCATAAAATTATTGTTAAGAAAAAACAATAGAAATAGAGACAAACTATTAGAGGTGCGAAAATTTCTATTTTTAAAACAAATTTACCTCCACTCGAATTGAGTTTGCTATATGGATTCTTAGTTAAATAAATTCTAGAAAACAACAAAGTCTTAAAATTCATAAATAACAATTCTTAAGATTTTTTTAGAATTCTTCACGTAAATATAACTGGAGATTTTGCTCCAAGTTCTATTTAGGATATTTGTTTAGAGATAAATCTCAACTTAAAAGTAATATTTTATTAAGTCTCATATCTTATTATTGTACCAAGATTCTCCCTAATATACCAATCATGCTCCATTTTTTTAGGTTTTTCTAACAAAAGAAACATTGTTATTCGAAAATCATTAATATCAATGAAATTTTCAAAAACTTAGACCAGGATTGCTCAAAATTTTCATCGTGATATTCTCTCCAAGAGCAAACATGAATCCTTCATAATATTTAAGGTTGAAAATTCTTCGATGATGGCATATGGTTCTAGTGTGATTGAAGAGAAGACGATAATGTATGGTTCTGGTATAATTGAAAATGAGACGATGGTTAAGACTCTTCATTTTTATATTTACAGAAGCAAACATGATAGAACGATGGATTTTAAAAAGTATATTAATTAAAAATGCATGATTGTAATAAATGTGACATTTGTTTCAAAAAAATGAAATAATATTTTAGTAAAAAAATGAGACATTTTTTAATATCTTATTTTATTTCATTTTGTTAACATATAGTTGAGTCATTTAACAAACAATGACTCATTCATACATGAAATGTAATAAATAGAATTTATCATTTGTTATGAAAATATGTCTTATCTGATAGAAAATGAGATATTATAAAATGTCTCATTTTTCAATCAAAATATTGTCTCATTTTTTGTAACAAATATCTCATTTTCTACAATCATCACATGTTCCAATAAACACTATTCTAAAATCCATCATTTATGTTATGTTTGCTTTGGGAAAAAGAAAAACGGAAAAAGTCAGCATCCTCCGCGTCGAATCAACAACATGCTCATCCAAATCTTATTCTTCAACATTCCAATTCAAATTAAAAATCAAAATCCATTATGCTATACACACATACATATGTGTGTGTACATGTATAATAATCTCATTTATATTTCAAAGATTCATTTATTCGAATTGTGAGACACTTTAGAATATTAATTTTCTCTATATCTTTAATGTATGTACGCAATATAGGATATATTTGTCAAGAATAATTATAAATTTAAAAACAAAACCTTATACAATAGTTAAAAAGTGGTTAAGAGTTATTCATAAAAAAAGTCTACTAAACATGACAGCTGAATTAATTTTTCCAAATGTAAACTGCCAAGTTTGTTATAGAAATTGAAGATAACAATTTGATCAAAACTTGACCTTTTAAGAACAATGAAGAGAAACGAATTAAACCAGCACAACTTCTGAGTTAGGTCTGTTCATTAGAATCTTTTTCTTATTAGTTATTTAACTAATATAAGAAAAAAATAATCATTTATATCTCAACATATTATAAAAAATACACCATCAGATATGATCGCAACTTCCATCACGTGCCACTAAAGCACCAATAATACACCACTAATGCCCAACAGCCCACGCCATGGGCGTTTACATATGCATTCTAACGTTATACATTGAAACACATGAAATCAAAATCTCTCTCTAGTCTTCCCATTGAGTTACTATCTAAAAAATATATATATATTTATATTTTTTAATCAAACCAATTAAAAAAAAAATTTTACGTTTTTAATCAATCTATGTTGTGGAATGCGAGAAGTAAAGAATCAAACATCCAAACTCAACACACGAAATTTTTTACGTGAAAAACCAAATATGGGTAAAAAACCACGTGACTAATTCAAGTTTAGGTAAATCAAGCACTAACCAGTTGAATAGTTACAAGACACCCACTTACAGACTTTAATCGAATCCTGAATTCAAACGCCTTAAGCTATCTTGCCGAATCCACGTATACCGTTCCTCACTTGATCACCGCAGCAATGAATCCTCGAAGCTATCACTCCAGCTGAATCCTTCGTCAAAACTTAAAACACTATCTAAGATTTAACACGAACAATATTCAAATGTTGGAGCACAATAAACACTTCTGATTAACTTTGAAGCTCTGAGATATGAAGTTCAAAAGTTAATTTCGTACCTGTCGTATGATCCTTTATATAGGCCTCAAAAGCAAGCAATTAGAGTTTCAATCGAATTAAAACTTCTTAGGATCCGCTCGAGCGTACTTGGGACCGCTTGAGCGATCATGTGCCAGATTGTGTTTTTTATGTACGATCTTATTTCATTGACTTGTACCTTCAACTTCTTATGTTGTATTTCAGTCTTCCAACTTGAATAAAATTCTGATCAAATAACTCTAATCTAACTAGGACTCACCAAATAAAGATCTCACAAAATCTAAGACTTCTTATGCAATTAAAACTCAATAAATCTATCCTAATCTAACCATAAAAATCCTAGTCAACTTTGGAATTTTACAATTACAATATTACCTAAATTGCCATTAAACTAAAGAAATTTAATTTAAACATGATAATAAATTCCTAACACTATCATCGTATAATTTCTTATTAATATACTTGGGAAAGACTCCTAACTTCTAATGTAAGACTAGACTTTCCATTTGGTTGAAAAATCATTACTAGAAAACAGATAAAATATCACATTTTAAAAATGTGATTATAAAGTTATAATTACGCTTTTCTAAGCATGGTGTATGTGATTGTGTTTTAAAGTCGAGACTTTTTATCAGGCTTTTTTCAGGTTATTATTTACCCAAAAAATGTGATTAAAAATAAAACTAGTGTGATTGTTAAAACTTTAACATCTTAATTTTGCATTATCGACCAAAGCGTAATTAAAAATAAAATTAGTATGATGCTAAGTCGATTTCACATTATTGACCACACTGTTTGTGCGTGATAAAAATAGAAAAGTGTGATTAAAAATAACACAAAACGTGATAAAAAATAATGAAAAGCGTGATTAAAAATGAAATTAGTGTGATTGTTAAATCGTATTGCCATTATCAACCACACTTTTTAAGCGCGTTAAAATTTAGAAAGTGTGATTAAAATAATAAAAAACGTGATCTTATTTATTTAACAATCACATTTAATACCGTGATTGATTATCTTATAACCATCACGGATTAAAACTGTGATCTACCCCAGTGCCCTAACCAACACACCAGATGCCTCTCGTGCGCGTGCCTACTACTACGCACTGACACACACCTGATGTTATTTTGAGTATTTTTCATCTATGATAGTCATATCAACTAATGCAATTGACCAATTCTACCTAACTTTAAATCCAAGTTTCTATTTATTTAATTCTATCATATCCATAAAACATAAGCGTGAAACATAAAAGTCAACTATAAAAGAACGTTTCCAACAGAATGAACTCTAAGTTCCAAACACAAGACAACAAAACAAATTACAATGACTG
>JAULJZ010080970.1:0-34326 GCA_032270985.1 Heliamphora pulchella
GAAGTGAGGTTTTGGGTACAATGGGATGTGTTGTACCAGGTACGCGGATTGATGGTGTTCACGTGTGTGAATGAGGTCAGAGAGAGCTTGGTGGAGCGGATGACTTGAGTATTGTGATCAGAGTTAACAGCAGCTGTGTGACTGTAGTCAATGTGGCCACGAGATAGGACTTATAGAGTTCTTAGAGGCTAAGTATTGAGGAGTACTCCCAGTATGCTGAGGTTGGATTATGGTTTCTTGTTGGCCTTTTCCTTTCCTTTGGATGGAAGGAGAGAGAGAGTTTTCTTGTAGACGATTGTTTTGTTGATAATTATCTGGTGCGAGTTGTTTCATCTCGGTTGGATAGAGATGCCTGGTTCTTGATTGGTTCAGATTTGGTTGTGTTCTAAGACTGTGGAATCTCAGTGGATTTGTACCTGTGTTGTGACCCTTGGAGTTATGACTCAGGAACTTATGTCGCTATGATTGGGTGATTATAAGACGAATTCTTCGTAGCTTCGACACGTGGTGCGAGACGCTCTACATCTGAACATCTGTGTGTGTGACCAGGGATCCGATTGCTCCCGCAATTGGGAACTGTAAAGAATTGCATGATGGGGTTGGTATTCTCCCGCGGTAGAAGACCGTAAAAGAGTACGTATGAGTGTGGTAAACATGATAGGTCTTGGTAACCTAGTCAGTATGGCTTATTTGTGTGATATGGGTTGTGTTCCCTATGCTGTTTGTTCTTGATAGACAAAGGAGTTGGTGTTGAGACGTAGAGTTCTTTTGCAGTGATCAGTTGAGGATCGTTGACCGTTGTTTGTGTATGGTTGTACGTTTAGCTCTTGGCAGAGCGGGAATTTTATTGGAACAGTGCAGCTGTAATATGTGTATGGTGGGTTTCTGGCAGACTTTTGTGAGTCTGGCTTGGGTCCTGTTTGGGGATTGGAACTACTTAGAGTTCTTGGAGTCGAGGAGTGGCAGTCTACTGTGGTAAGTGTTGTGCTTCGGTATAACTGTTGTTTGTGTGGACGGTGGTCCCGAGAGTGTGATAAAGTATGGATTAGGAGGGGTATGATGTTTAAGAAGCCTTGGTTGGCGTAGCCTGTTCGGACCAACGCGATTGTTTGGTTGGGAACGGAGGGGCTGTGATAAGTTCTGGATGTGAGGAAATTGCTAAGTGTAAGATGCAAGTCTTGGTTGGTGTCTTGGGTTTGAATATTTTGCTATTGTGGACTCAGGGGATTGAGGTGTGTGTTATGAGTTAGAGTTGATGTCGGATGACAGTCATCAGGTTGTTTTGTCGGACGACGACAATCATGTCTGACTTGATGTTGATCTGTAGCCTTGGTATCAGTGATCCGATAACGAGGCGTTGAGTTGTGTAGTAATGAGTAGTGATGTGCTGTTGCATGGGAGGAATGATTGGGTTTGTGTAGGTTGTTGGGTACCTATGAGATGTTCTATCTGCATGAGCTTTGTTGCTGTGATGCCAAATTAGTTTTCGGTTGTGTGGAACTTGGAACCTTGTCCCAGACAATGGTGTTTTACCTAGTGTTTCTTCTGGGTGAGAATTGTGGTTCGTGATCGGAGATTGAGTAGAGGATAAAGGTTTAGTTATGATGCATTCCTTGGTGTTCCAGGTGAGTAAGTGAGTTTCTCACTGGGGTTGGATGTTTGTGTTGTTGCTCGTGGATAAGTGTTGTGTCAGCTTCGAGATGACGTTGTTAGCATCAACAGGGTGATGATGTGGTATCAAGGTCAATAGACGTTTGGTGAGCGTCAGAACTTGAGCAAAGTTTGTGCACGGGGTGTGTACCTTCGTGTGATCGATGTCAGGGTTCGACGTCGTGTGTTTGGCCTCGTGGAGTTTATCTTTGGTGTGCATTGTAATGCACGATTGAGCCAGTTCGTAGCAGTAAGAACGAAGGAAGTGATAGTCTCTGTGTTCGAGCATAGAGCATGTTTGAGATCAAGTACTGTGGTGAATTGGTCTCTTGCTTTGCGTTGTCACTAGAGTAGTTGCGTTTGGCGAGAGTTCTGTGTTGGGGATTAGCAGCGTGAATTGGATCTTGATCTGGTGTTTCGCGGATGTTTCCTAGACTTGCGCGTGCGGGCAGTTCGTGTGGGGGTTGAATCTTCAAGTCTGTTCACCTCGTGTGATGACAAGTTTGGGATTTCAGTTGCTGGGGCATTTCTGCTGTTGTGCAATGTCGCTGGTTTGCCTCAGAGATTGTTGATGGTTGATGGGCTGTGTTTGGCTTGAGTGGTGATTTTTGGACTCAAATTGAATTCTGAAAACAATTTTGGAACCAGTAGGGATTCAGTCGACTAAGGGGCTAAATTCAGTCGACTGAACATCCTGGAAGATGGTTCAGTCGACTGACCAAGAGGGTCCAGTCGACTGAACTTGAGGCAGTGGGATGTCTTGGTTTTCTAGAAGATTTTTCAATCGACTAGATTGGGGGTCCAGTCGACTGACCTGTGTGTTTTAGCGTTTTTCTATAAATATCAAGCCTTAGAGATATTTTTGAGATATTTATTTCAGATCTGGTTTCTCTCTCACGAAACCTCTGCCTTCTCTCTAGATTTTGATGGGCCCGGGGCTCGGTTTTCAGCGATCTAACAGTGGATCCTCTCTATTGGTGTTGGGGGCTTCACATATATCCAGACAGAATTCTATTTCATTGAGGTTTGGTTTTCGAGACGTCGAGCTTTTGGTTCAACGAGATAGGATTCTAGAGCCTACTGCTGTATAAGGGTGTTATATGTAATTATATGTGTTTTTACCGGGTAAAAAATACATGAAATGTTATATTTATGTTTAAACCTTAGTTTTTTGGGTAAAAAGCATATTTTTCTCTTTTCTTAGTTTATTACATCGTATAACTTGTGGATATTGGGTTTTCAAGGGGTGTTCTTGAAAACGGTGGAAATGGTGGTTTTGTGAAAAATCTCGACAAATCATGTTTTGTAGATTTGGAGCTAACCCTTGAGGTTGAGGCTCAGTTTTGGAAACGTTTTGTTAAAAAAAGAAAACATTTTAAAAATATTTTTGCTGATCTCCATGTTGATGGATGGATCTATATATACATGTTTAATGTATATTAGTGGAAATATTTTTCGTAGTTGTCGAGCTACGGGTTGGTTTTTGAAATAATTCTCTAAATGTACCAGGATAGCGGGTATTTGACACGAGTTGCCCTCGGTGAAAGTCTGAAAACGTGCGCAGAGTAGGTACCTTTTGTTCCTTCGAGGTAGTTCCCGTAAAGAAAGTGGTTGGGTGCTTTGTTCCCTCAAGTTGTTGAACCCGTAAACTAAGCTTTTACATTGTGGTGACTTATATAGAACTTGCATTTACCTAACCGGTCCTATGATGTGTAGGGATTGGATAAAGGGGCAGGAGTCTATAGTTGTTACCTCTGTCCCCTTGTGACGGGTCGGTACGTAGGAATCATTTTATCTTTCTCCTCGGCTTGTGGCTTGAGTGGAGCATACTGTTTTACTACATTATTTTCCTCGGCTCTGTGTGTTCCGAGTGAAAAATATCTTCTCTTTCCTCGTGGTGTGATCTGAGTGGAAACTAACGTTTTGGTTACTGCTTTCTTTTTACTGCGAAAACGTTATCTGTATTATTGATATGCATGGTTTTAAGGATGGAACTATGGGGTTTTATGAAGTAAAACAGTTTTGAGACTCGTGTTAGCCTGATGGGAAAACTTGTGGTTTTGGGTTGAGAAAACTTTTTTGGCTCCTGTGGTTGAGCATGTATGCTTGTGATTGCATATCCTGCTTTACAGCTTTGTAGTCTGTTTCTATTGGGTTTCGACTCACGGTGTGGGATTTTGCTGTAAAATCTTTTCTAGGTAAATGTGCTTCTGTAGGTTGACCCGGTGGAGCCCAGAGGTGGGTGATGACAAGACGTCTGTTTTATCTTGATAAGTAGTTTATACCTTGTATATGTTTCATGTTTTGAGATAACATATTGTAAATCATATGAAATTCTTATGGATATATGCATGTTTTAATGCTTTCGAGAAAACCTTGGGTTGGTTGTTGTTTTTCGTAGTTTGTGACTACATTTTTCGTTGATGGTTTCAACGGTTTACAAACGGGATTTTCAAATGGTTTAAGTTTCATTCAAACGCTTGTACTTCGAGGAAGATTTTCGAATGACATAAGCTTCTTTTAAAATAAAAAGATTTTCTTATTCACAACACGTATTTTGTTTTTTTTAAAGGCTTGGCTTGTGGGCTGCAATCGTAATCTCTTGGCTACTCTTTTAAATCAATAAACTCTCGATAGTACGTTTTTACAAAGGTTTTGGCCTTGTTTGGCTTTCTGGTTTTAAATCCCTTTGGTGTTGGGCGGTTCGCATGGTTGTTGTAAACTTTTTGCGTGACCTGGAATTTAGGGCGTGACCATCATCTTCTTCGGGGGTGACTTCTTCAAGAACTCCTCAACCTCACTTGTGGTACGAATTCCATGAGCCAAAGCTCAGAAGAAAACACTCTAAACCTTCTAACTGTTCTCACGGAAAAATATTTCTCAACGCAAATCATTTAGCACCGAGTACAAATTTAAATCAAAGAGATAAAAAAATTTGACAATTATAGCATGGTAAGCATATATAAGAACAAGTGTACAAGTATGTGATGTAATGGATGCGATACAAGTGTCCAACCTTACATTCATCCAAAAATAAAAATAGGAGTTCCAGTTTAGGACTTATTGTCATTACCTCAGGTACTTATTATCATTGCCTCTCATTGCACCAGGGACTTATTGTCATTGCCGTGATGGGACTTATTATCATTGCCTCTCATTGCACCAGGGACTTATTGTCATTGCCGTGATGGGACTTATTGTCATTGCCTCTCATTGCTGTATATTGCTTCAGGAACTTATTGTCATTGCCGTGAAGGGACTTATTGTCATTGTCGTATTAAGACCAGGATGCTCGCTTAGTATCAACCCAAAATCTAAGTTATCAAAATCAGAATGCTAGTGACGAACCCATGGTGCCCAACAATAGTCATGATAAATCATTTCAAACACCGAGAATGCACCCAGGGTGTATAAACCAAATTTGTAACACCGGGAACACACCCAAGGTGTACAAGGGGAATACATCCCAAAATATTTACAAAAATGGCAACCAGGGACGCCCTAGACTTAGAACCAAGAAGGATAATTCAACATAGCCCATCCCAACAACGATTTACACATATAGACTCCAATATGACAGGATGCAAGTGACAATGTCCATGATGTATAATATGGATCTCAAGTGCAACTATCTATAGCATGGCATCAACTAGCATGGCAAGTTGATGGTATAGCTCACTAAGCATAAGTACAACTGTGTGAGGCGCAAGTTACAATTCTTAAGATACAATTCAAACTTGATGGCATGAGTTATAATCATTGTACATTCACTTAAAAACACTAATCAACTAATTCAAATCAATCAAAACACAAACTCGAGTCTCACAACAAAGCGTACTCAAATCACATTTAACAACTTTAAGGCCAAATTCGAGTATTAAATTTAAAAGAACAGCTAGGTTTTAGGACATCTAGACTTGGAATCAAGTTATAATTTTTAAACACCATTTAGATAAAGATATTTTTTACAACTCTTATGTTTAATACTAAGGCCAAAACTTAGGGAAAATGGGTGGATAAAACATTCTAAGAGAAAACGGTTCAACACTTTTTCAGAAATTTTACCAAATATACGCCTCTATTAGTCTCAATTTTAGGGCATCAAATTAATTCAAATTGAGCCCATTTTTGGATATATTCTAGTTAAACATGTTCCCTACAAGTCTTGTGAAGGGTGCTAGGGGTGGTTGTTTGAAACAAGTTTAAGATATAAGCCATTTTGTAAAATAAGTTCTGTCAGCCACCAAACCCTCGACAGAACCGGTTTTGGATAGAGTTTGAAATGGGTTTGAGGGACTTTCCTGAGGTATCTAGGTCTGATTTGTGGACAGCACGTAATTTAATATTTTACCTACAATATTCATGTAGACCACATTTGGATTAGGTTACTAAAAATAGGAATTTTTGGCTATACAAAAATATGTGACAGAAGTGTCCCTTAATGGCTGAACCACAACATAAAGTTTCAAAGGAGTTTTGACCTATCAAACCTCAATATTTTGGGCTCATTATTTGTGGGTAGTTAGATAAATATGTTATCTACAATGTTTATATTTGGCCAAAGCTCGAATCTCATTGTAAACTAGGATTTTTAGGTCGGTATTGTTGATTGGTCTAAAAACTATACGCTTTGGTAGAATTGCAATATCTCGAGTTCAACTCACGCAAATGAGTTGAAACCAACTTTGGATGAAAGATAATACAAAAAGCTAAATTTGTACATAAAGAACATGCTAGATCAATTTTCTACGTTGTGCAAGAAAATGCTTTAAAAGTTAATTTGATGTATCTTTTTGGTGTCTTTTCCTACTAAAACTTATTATTTTAGTATGTTTATGATAATTTTAGTATTTTCATAAATTATCATAATTTTTATAGCAATTGATTAAATAGATGTAGTCTTTTAAATCAAATTAAGCTAGTTTGACAAAATATGATTTTTTGACTTATTTTAATGTGTATGAACTTAAATAATAATTTGTTTGCCTTTGTTAGCCTATAATACCATATTATTATATATATTACTTGTTCAACAAGTGTTGAATCATCATAATACTTGATTTGATACTTTTCTCATCTTTTTAAGCTTAAAAAAAGCAAAAAGTTACTTTTTGGCATAACTCCCAAGGTGGCCGCCCACTAAGGGGTATTTTTGTCATTTTTGATGTTATTTTGTCTTTTGCTACTTAATTATTCTTAAATATCTTATTTAGGGTGTCTATGTGTCAAAATTTATATTTTTATGGCTTTTTGCTGTATTATGGGCAAAACGGTCATTTTACCCTAATTATGTGAATTTTTTATTTTTAATTTATTATTTCATAATAATTACTTAATTTAAAATGTTGGGAGGTTCTCCAGGTGTTAAGATTTTGTTACTTGAACTTTGGACCTTTTTAGGGTTTCTAGATTGAATTTAGAGTTTTGGGTTTAGTTAGGATTTTTAATCTTTCAGTGATTTAAGATTTTGTCGGCTAATCGTCGCTATTACTACAGTTTGGGCTGGGTCTTTACACGGGACATTATTAACCAGGTTGTTACAAATAGGGTCCGAATCAGGTCGTTACAACGGTTGTTATAAAATAGTTAATTTCTATGAAATGTATGCATGTTATGGTTTAGAAATGTATGAAAGGATTAATTCCAAACCATTTGGGCATTGTGGTTCAAAAGTTGTGTTTTCTGGGGCAAATCCAATCGATCAGTCTGTCGGGGTTAAGTGTGCGCGAGACAGACTTATACATTGGTATTTGGTCCCAAGCTTCTCTTCCTTCTCTATGGGAGACAACCTAAAATCCTAGCCTTCTCTCTAGATGTTTTCTTGCGCCAGATGTGATCTTTGGCGTTACAGGAGTGGAACGGTGTTGTACACGCCAAGGGCTTCACATCCATCTGAACGGAATATTGTTTCAACGACGTTAGTTTTTCATGGAAAGTTAAAACGTCGAGTTTTTAACTCTCTACTATATGATTCTAAACTATCTTGCTTTAAAACGATGTTATGTGTGATTATACGAATTTTTACCGTGTTCAAATGCCATAAATGTTGGGTTTTGAGATTGAACCTTGTTTTGTTGGTTAAAAGCATGTTTTGAGCTTGTAAGGTTTATTACAAAGTTGGTGGATGCATATATATATATATGGGTTTCATGAATATATATTTTGAAAACTGGAGAGATTAACGCGAATGTGGCTAAAACATGGATTTTTTGTGTTTAGAGCTAACCCTTGGCGTTGAGCATGGTTTTTAAAATGTTTAGTTGAATTGAAGATACCTTGGTGCAAAAGTATTGGTTTACCTCCATGATTTTGGACTGGTTGGCTGTGTGCCTTTAATCGAATTAATGGCTAAGCTCCTTTAATGACTTTATGAATGTACCATAACAATGTGGTAAATGTGGGCCTCAATTGCTCATCGGTGAAAGTCTAGAAATTTACGCAAATAGGTGCTTTGCTCCTTCAGGTTAATCCCTGTAAATGAAATGGTTGCCCTAATGAGAGGCAGTTGTTGTTGTTGCAAGGTATAGAATTAGTCATTGCCTAGCAAGCCATTAGATGCCTCGAACCTAGGTCAATAGACGAGAGTTTATACTTGCGACCATTATCCCCGGTGCGATAATATCGATACGTGTAAATCATTGTGGTTGTGTAAATCTTTTCAAGTCGAAAACCTTGTAAAGAACTAAAATGATTCACGTTGTATTTTCAGTTTGAGTGACGTTGTTGGATTATGTGAACACTCGTGGTTTTGAAGAAAAACCGTTTTAAAAACTTGTGTGGTTGAGTTGTTCATATAACTAGTAATTGCATATTACGCTTTTAATTCATGTTAGTTTGTTTCTATTGGATTTCGGCTCACGTTGTTGGATTTAAATAACTTCAGGTGATCCTAATCACTAGGCTTGAGGTGGCGAAGTTTAGAGGGTGAAGATGGATTAGAAAACTTGTAATTTTCCTATTGTTGGTTATTTTGAATCTTTTAATCGTTCTAATACGTTTTGTACATGATAGTATACGTTTTGTAAGCTGTATGATTATGGTTCTAATGCATGTATGCTTATATGAGAAGGAAAGAAACCTTGGGTGGTTGTATCGGTTCTATTAAAATTTAAAACGATTTTGGGTTGGGTGATGTTAATGATATATAAACGGTTTTCGGTTGTTTTATTGTTTGAACTCAACTCATGCACCTCGAGGGAGGTTTTTAATCAAGTTTTAGCACTTTTAAAGTTATTCCATTTTACCTTGTATGTGTTAAAAATGTTCAAAATTTTAGTCAGTGTTGAAGTGCAAAGGTTTGGCTTTTGAAAAATGATCCAGGGCCAAACTGTTCGATGGACCGATCGATCGGTTTATCGAGCGGTCTTATGCATACCTCGGTTGTTAGCAGGCAGGGTGAAGAGCTAAACATTGTTAAGGACCGCTCGATCGGTCTCCTGACCAATTGATCGGTCTTGGCAACTTTTAAAAAAATTTGTTAGTTTGTTTTAAAGGCTTAGCTCTCGGGACCTTAAACCAATTCTTTTGAGTTATCCTTCTACCTTAAATAAATTCTCGGAAGAGCATTTTTTCAAGGTTTCAAATTCATTTTCGGGTTAGGTTCTTTGATTGTTTGGGTTCGAGTGGTTTTAGTGGATCTTAGTATCACAAAATATGTTTTTTTAGGTGGTTCACATGACCCGAGTTCTGGGGCGCGACAAACATACTTGTGATATATCTTTAAGTTACAATGTATGAGTCTTTCTTGTATTTTTATAGCATGTTTAGCATATTTAAGGTTGTTAGGTATCTTGTGATGAGAGCATAATTAATTGACTAAGATCACGTATAGAGAGTAAGACTTTAACCTTAAAACGAACGATATCTCTTTGGAAAAGAAATTGGGGTCTGGCATAGGATAGGTTGAGTACTATATTGTGGTGTTGAGGAAGGGTCCATGTACGTCTCGAGCCATACTATGTCTTGAGTCGTGCCTTGTTTCGATCTGTCTCACAGCACTCAACTGCGTACAAGTAAGTATGGGACAGGAAAGGTGACGACGGTAAACCGCACATCACGACACTTAGTAGAATACATTTAGTACTGGACGAGAATGGTGATGTGGTGGGGATAAGGTGTATGGAAACATAAGTGTATATGAATGTAATGATTCCTGGAGAGAGTGTCCATTGTGGAAATGTGGTGATGATGTGGGATGAGTTCTCTTTGTGAGACCCAGGAAAACAATTCTCTTGAACAACGAACATCTCTTGGAAACTTGCATAGAACACTTGAATTTTACGTTGAAACTTTTATGAGTTTAATTTTGTGATTATAATTGCTTATCTGTTATTATATACCTATTTGTATTGCTAGAATTATGTGTATTGAGGGTAGGTTAATAGGGTTTTGGATTGTTTTTACTGGGCGACGCATCTCATGGCATTTTTTCCTGGTGAAGAAGAATATATAGAGGAACCGATGTTGAAGGACGAAGCAGAACCTTGGCAAACAACCAAAGCAAAACCTAGTGTGGAAACCTTAAAAGAACTGTTGTAATTGAACTTTGATGTAATCTTAATTTTAAAACTTAGAAAGATCTTTTCTGTAATATTGGAAAGACCACTTTTGTTGGAATATTAAAGTCTTCTTCGCCTTGGCTTATCTACTTGAATCGGTATAGTTATTTTTAAAAATATATATATTAATTATTTTCTCGAATTAATTAAGAAAAAATTTCTTTTATAACTTAAAATGTCTCCGAAAAATGAGAGCATCACAAAAGCAAGCAACTAGCCGTTAGAGTAAAAAGTGGAACTAAGCAATGCGAGTGGTTATGCGATTGGCTATAAAATTAGAGGCCGAAAAGAGAAAGATCATCGAACACATCTCCACCATATCAAAACCCTGTCCTTATTTTCACTTCTTATCTTGTATTTCCATATCTATCATTCAATTCTTATTGTAGATCCATTCATTTAGCTTCTTTTTATTTCAAATCCACATTTAGGTTTAGTTTTTATTCTCAATTTAAGCTCAAATTTAGTTCTTGTTTATGCTTTAATTCATGTTCAACTCAGTTTCAATAAAATCTTATTTCAATTTCAAATTCGAAGTCCTTGTTTATTCGTCCTAAGAATTTCATTTCTGTTAATCACAAAAAGCACTTGAAAATTGTTGAAAGACCTCTTCATTGAGGCAAATCTCAAACCTATAGCCTTATTGCTTCAGGATATACTCAATTACACCTAATTAGAAGTCAAGTTCAGCACAATTCAAATACAACTTGACGCATTCGTCCTGCCACCAATATTATATGCAAATAATGAGGAAATAAATCAAAGCAACTTTCAATTAGATGGGAATGAATGTAGTAGAACTGTGAATAGATGACCCTCAATCTATGACCATTTTGAACTTTTTACTTCGGCTTGAATGCGAAGATGATCATTGGGATGGTGTTTGTGGATGCTTGAAATGCTACTTTGTTTAACGGTTCAGTGATTAGTGTGAGCATTGGCGGTGGATGTGAGCATTGGCGGGTCCACCACCGAAACAGACAAGTGGGGTACAAGGGAAGAAAAAATATTTAAAGTCAATCGAGAAGAGATGAGGAAGATTGTATTGGCTCCAACGTAATGATGAAGGCAAAATAGTCTGGACAAGGGAACAAAATATTTTACACAATAACGTGAGACCTAAGCTATTAACAACTCTTAGCTAGGATGTAATGAAGGACAACATATTAATGAGAAATTTATCACCAATTTTTCCAAAAATAAACAAAAAACCCAGAAAAAAAAAGGCCAAAAAGATACAAAACTACAATGCAATTGGGGTCTAGGGTAGAGGCAAAACTGGATCCAAGCGAAGAAGCAATTATGAAACAAGACCATCATACGATAAACAAATGCATCACCCGTCATCAGCAAAAACCATTCTTAGTCACGTCTTCCTCTGGAGTTCAAAAGACAACCGGATTTTAGAGATCTCCACGGCAGCCAAAACCATAGATCCACTCCTCAATAGAAGCCAAAAGGAACTTTACTAATTCTTCTGGCCATTCCTTGCCTTTGTATCCGAATGCAGTGCCTTAACGCGGAGTCGGGGCTTTGTAGTAATAAGATTGCGTGGAAGAACCGAGACGGCAACCACTAATGACCTACTGGGTACCCCAGAGATGGGCAGCAGCTCTACAAGAACTGATAACTGTAAATTTATAACTTTGATCAGAGAAAAAGAAACGAAGCGAGTCAAATGGAATCAGTATAGAACTATATAGGGTTACCCAAGGGGCTTTTTACCTCTGGAGATTTCAGGTCCACGACTGAATCTGATACAACATCTTTAACAGCTGCGGCGACGATGCTAAAGCATTTGTTGCGGTCTAACAGAGTTAGTTCTTCAGTGTCTTTTGAAATATTTCTTGAAATCTTCATCTTTGTCTCTTCAATTCCCCTTCTATTATACCCAACTGCAAACTACAATGTCATGAGAAAATCTTCCTCGAATATCTAAAATCGCCGGTTACACAAATATGGAGTCTCCCGTAAGAGAGAAAAAGGGAAAAAAATAAAAAAGGAAAATGCTCGTACACAAGACAATTGCTTAAACTTGACAGGGAAAAAAAAAAAGACTACAGTTGTTCATGATGGTCTCATAGAAAACCTGCTAATAATGGTCCCATATCAAATATGTCAGACATATAGAACTCAACAAAAAAATATATTAAAAATCCAGTTTTGGCTTCAATTTGACTCCAGTCAATTTAGAATTTCACACACAAATTATGAAAAGAAAAAAAAAAGGAACAAAAATAAGGGTAACATTGGGTGACCACAAAGTTTGATGAGAAATTAAATAATTCAATAAAACCATTCATGTCCAAACAAAATACAAACGAACATTATTCGCAATGGACCAAGAAAAGTAATAGCCATGAATCCGATACATGTGACAGTGCACTGGAGGCTAATGACATGAAGTTCGAGCAATCTCCTTATGACCTATTGCATTGTCTCTCTCTCTTCTCAACCTCTCCTATTGTCATACACTGGTCTTGCGGAAGAAGCACAATGTGTGTGGCGCTAGCAAGACACCTCTTGTTAGCCCACCAAACTCGTAGATGATGTTTGCCAAGCCAAGCAAACAATATAAGTCAGTACATGAGCCAAAATATGGAAAACCAAGCCATACAAGCAACCAACAATAAGCAAACTAAGACAAAGGAAGCTCTTTTATTAATGAAAACAAAGCATTACAATGCTTGAGCAAGGTTACAAAAGGTGGCAAGCACAATGGCATACAATGGCATAAGCACTATAGAAAAAAAGCATAAGCTAGGGTTGACTCTCACTTGAGTGACCCTCCAATATAATAGTATTCTAAGCCATCTCAAAGTTGGCTGGAGGAAACATCATGATTTCTGAGGAGTCATAATGAATTTTTAAAAATACTAAACAAAGGCAAAAATTACAAGGCTTTGGGGTAATTAAAGTTCACATTTTATACTAAAATTACAAAAACAAAAAAAATGGAGCCTAGATCACTCCCCAAGTGCCTCAAAAAGCTGCCCAAAGTCGACACATAGCAGGCCAAAAATGGCAGTCAGGATGCATTATGGCATGCTGCCTGGGCAGGCTGGCACTGCATGTGGACGCTGGCATGGGGCGATGGGCGCTGGCATGCGCGTGGGCACTAGCATGGTGCGCTGGGCGTGGGGCGCTGGCAATGCCCACTGCGTGCTTGCACATGGGTGCTGGTGGCTGCGCATGGCTTGGGCGTGGGGCTGTTGACCTTGGCTGCTGCTCCCATGTCTTGAGCCACCACTTGGGCACATTGTTGACTGTCTTGGGCCACCACTTGGGCACGTGTGGGGTACCCTTGGGCCATGTTTTGGACTTCTTGGGAGTTCACCTTGGCACCCATTTGCACTATCTTTGGCAACTTCTAAGGCACATTTAGGGACATTGATGCAGGGGCCCGTGAGGCGCCCCCTCATTGTCTCCCCCACTTGATCGATCGACATCCTGAGCAACTTGGCCCAATAATCAGCAATGACATCCGTGAAAGCCGTCGTGTCCGCCTCCTGTTCCCAGCTAATTTCATCATCCCAAAGGCCCTTCCACTTCACCAAGTATTGTTGTTGCCTTTTTCTGCCAACGACCTTGACTCTGTCTGCCATAATGGATTCAATGGAGCGTTTCCCCGCTTTAGCTGTGATGGTCAAACATTTAGAGACATTCCTTAAAGGATCCTCCTTGTCTAAATAATAAGGCTTCAAATAGCTAACATGGAAAACCAAATGGGCCTTCAACCTTGATGATGCATCAATTTTGTAAGCACACTTGCCCACTTTCTTTAAAATGGTCACCGATCCTTCATACTTCCTTGCCAACCTTCGATCTCTTCTTTTGACAAATTGTCATTGTTCGGGGTTGAGTTTGATAAGAACTTGATCTCCAACTTTGAACTCTAATGATTTTCTTCTTTCATCAGCCCATTTCTTCATTTTGCTTGAAGCTTTCTCAAGGTAAGCTCAAACAAGATCATGGTTTTTCTTCCAATCCTTGGCAAATTGAAAAGCCCTTGAAGACTTGCCTTCATAAGATCCATTCACTGTGTGGGGTAACAGTAGTTGCTGGTCGTTTACAATCTCAAAGACACTCTTGCCTGTAGAACTACTCTTCTGAGAATTGAAACAGAGTTATGCTACATCAAGGAGTTGCACCCAATTCTTCTAATTGGCATTAAGAAAGCGACGCAAATACTCCTCAATCATACAGTTGAATCTCTCGATTTGCCCATCAAATTCTAGATGAAAGCTTGAAGACATATTAAGGCTTGAACCGACTAGCTTAAAGAGCTCTATCCAAAAGCTTGTCGTGAAACGGGTATCTTTATCGCTCACCATGCTCTTAGGGACATCCCAATACTTGACAATGTACTTGAAGAAGAGTTAGACAATTTCCTCTGTTAAAAGGTACTAGGGGGTTACTATGAAAGTTGCATACTTGGAGTATCAGTCCACTATAGTCAAGATGGAACCAAACTCCCCCACTTTAGGCAGGTGGGTAATAAAGTCAAGTGACACACTCTCCCAAGGTCTTGAAGGCACAGGTAAAGGCTCAAGCTATCCTGTTTTCTTATTGTGTTTAGCCTTGTCCTGTTGACAAATGAGACAAGTGCACACATGTTCTTCTACATCATCATGCATCTGGGGCCAATAATACCCTTGCTTCAGCAACTCATCTTGTATCCAGAACTGGCGAGTCTTACCCTTCTTGACAAGGTTTATAAGGTTCTCTTCCATAGCATCCTTGTCCAGATGAGCTTTGATCTTCTCCCCTAGAGAGGTTGAAATGGTTAAAAGTGAAGAAATTTGATGGCACACGGCAAACTCTGCTCTCCTACTTAAAGCATCTGCTACATGATTAATGGCACCAGCTTTATACTCCAAAGCAAAATCAAACTCTGCCAACTTCTCATGACACCGTGCTTGCCATGCACTTAGCTTGGGCTGCGTGAAGAAGTGACTCACTGCCGTGTTGTCTATCTTAACCACAAACCACGAGCCAAATATGTTGTGCCTCAATGTCCTCAGACAATGCACTACTGTTAACAACTCTTTTTTAAGAGTTGCATATCTCTTCTCAGCATCATTGAGCTTCCTACTGTCATATGCAATGGGGTGACCTTCCTGCAATAAGAACACCAATTGCATAGTTAGACGCATCAATTTGAATCAAAAATAGTTTATCGATGTTAGGTAGGGCAAGCACTGGGTCTTTGGACATGGCTTCTTTCAACTCATTGAAGGCATGTTGGCACTCCTCAGACCACTCATATGCTCCGCCTTTCTTCAATAACTATGTCAGTGGAGAGACCATCTTTGAGTATCCCTCTACAAATCTTCTATAATAGTTTGTCGACTCAAGAAATGATGACAACTCAGAGACATTGCTTGGTGGCTACCACTCTTTGATAACCTACACCTTATCTTGGTCCATTCTGATGTGCCCTTACTCAATGATGTGCCCTAAGAACTTGATCTTCTCTTGGACAAAAGAGCACTTCTTAAGCTTGACATAGAGTTTGTGCTCTATCAGCTTAGCAAAGACCTGCTTAAGATGCTCAACATATTCCTCCAAAGAACTATACACCACAATGTCATCCAGATATACCACAACAAATTTATCAAGATATTCCTGAAATACTTCATTCATCAAAGTACGAAAGGCAGCAGGAGAATTGGTTAAGCCAAAAGACACTACCAAGAACTTATACAACCCATAACTGGTGACACAGGTGGTCTTCAGTTCATCACCTTTAGCTATCCAGATTTGATAATACCCCGATCTCATGTCCAGCTTTGTGAAGAATCTCGCTCTGCTCAATTGATCAAACGAGTCTGTGATTAATGGAAGTGGGTACTTGTTCTTGATTGTCAACATGTTGAGTGCCCCATAATCCACACACAACCTAAAACTACTATCATGCTTCTTTTGGAATAAGGCAGGTGCACTGTATGGGGGTCTTAGATGGCCTAATAAAACCAACATCCAGAAGCTCCTTTAGTTGTCTTCTCAATTCCTTCAACTCAAGAATGGCCATTCTATATGGTGCACGGGCAGGTGGCTTCACACCCGACACTAACTCGATGGCATAATCCTAGCCTCGTCGTGGCGGAAACCCTTTAGGCAACTCTTCAGGCATCACGTCTGCAAATTACCTTGAAATTCTCTTCACAGCTCTAGGCACAGTGGTGGATTTAAGAAACTCATCCATCTTCAAGGCAGCTACATATGTTTGCTCACCTCTCCTAACTCCCCTCTTGAGTTGTATGGCAAAGATGAAATGCTCACTATTGTTAGTGGTCATGGTAGGAATCATGCAAGACTTGTCTCCCATCACACACATAGAATTAGAAAAGGGTATGACCGCCGTCTTCGTAGATCTCAAAAAATCCAAGCCAAGGATGGCTTGAAAATCATCTATTAGGACAGCCATGAAGTCCACCTTGCCTTCCCACAAGTTGACCTTCATGTGCACTTGCCTAGCAACTCCATAGATAGACTATGCAGCAGAATTCACCGCTCAATGTATTGACAAGGACCATAGGCAACACACTAGTGGGTGGTTTCTCGGAGTTCTCCGAGGCTCGTGTGCCTGAGCCACATCTCTATGATGGAGCTAGGGATGCTAAAGAGCTGGTCAACTTTCTCTTCGACATGGAGTAATATTTTAAAGTTGTGAAAGCTGACTCTGAAGAGAGTAAGGTGACAATGGCAACTATGTACCTGACTGGTGATGCCAAGTTATGGTGGCACACCAAATATGACGAGATGCAGAAAGGGCTATGCACTATTGACTCCTAGAATAGGCTGAAAGATGAGCTTAAACTTCAGTTCTTCTCGGAGAATGTTAAATATAATGCCCGTCGGGCTTTGTATGACCTCAAACATACTGGCACCATCAGAGATTATGTCAAGTAATTTTCTACTCTTATGCTTGATATTAGAGATATGTTAGAGAAAAACAAACTCTTCTTCTTCTTCAAGGGATTAAAGCCATGGGCTAGGCAAGAGCTTCAGAGACAACGAGTTCAAGACCTAACCCATGCACAAGCAGCTGCAGAATGCGTGACAGACTATGCAGAGCCTAAGCATCGGGACACTAGTTCCCAAAACAAAAACAAGAAAGGTGGAAAGTCTCAAGGGCATAGTAAACCCAAAGGTGGGGGAGCTGACTCATCTTCTTCCAAGGGCCACCCAAGTGGTGGGTAACGTCAATCTAATAGTTATGGAGACAAGGGAAAGGCCCCACATCATGGTGCCAACAAGCCCCGGAGCACCATTTCTTGTTTCTTATGCAACGGGCCGCACAAGATAGCTGATTGTCCACAGAAACGTGCCCTAAATGCCCTGACCTCCCTACCTGATAATGCTTCTCAGTGTAGTGGAAGTGAGAGTGAGTCAGAAGAAGACACACAATCAAGGCAAAGTGGCAAGAGCTCTAAATCTAGTGGGTCATGGGTGGGTTCTTTCCAAATGATGAATGCTATTGAGAAGAAAGTAAGGAAGGTTGCCAAGGGCAGCATGCCCTCAACACCCAAGCAGTTGGTGCCTCCCAGGGAAGAAGCCAAAGGGAAGAAGCATATCTCTAAGGGGGAGTTCTAGCAAGCCTAGCAAGGGCAAGTCATCTACAAAAGGCTTGATGTTTGTGGATGTAAAACTAAATGGGAAGCCCATTCGTGCCTTAGTTGATACGGGTGACACCCACAACTTTGTTGCAGGCATTGAAGTGGAGAGAATTGGGCTATCTTTAGAGAAAGACTCAAGCCGCATCAAAGCGGTGAATTCTGTTGCAGAGCCTAGCTACGGAGTTGCTAGGCAAGTGCACTTAAAGGTCAACTCGTGGGAAGGCAAGGTGGCCTTCACAGTTGTCCCAATTGATGATTTTCAGGCCATCCTCGGCTTAGATTTTCTAAGATCTACAAAGATGGCGATCATACCCTTTTTTAATTCTATGTATATGATAGGAGACAAGCCCTGCATGATTCCTGCCATGACCACCAACAACAGTGAGCATTTCATCTCTACCAAACAACTCAAGAGGGGAGTTAGGAGAGGTGAACAAACATGGGTAGCTGCCTTGAAAATGGATGAGTTTCTTGAATTCACCACTGTGTTTACAGCTATGAAGAAAATTTTAAGGCAATTTGTAGACGTGATGTCTGAAGAGTTGCCTAAAGAGTTGCTATAACACCCCGACCCTTTACATGGCAGCGATATTGTCCGCTTTAGGCAAAACTCTCACGATTTTGTTCTTCCCAGGGGGTCACCTATCTTTGCATTACTCCTACTCAAGCACGCTTAACTGCAGAGTTCTGCTAGGATCTCTGCCACTTGAAAAAAGGCCCCGTTGCTATGTAATGATCTAATGTTTTTCCTTTATAGTCTAAGAACTCCATCTCCCTTTCCGATGTGAGATATCAGGATATCGCAATCCACCCCCCTTAGGGCTGCACGTCCCCGTGCAGTAGCCTGCCATCTCTGATACCCTGCCAATCCTTATCGGCCCACCCACTCAGTAGCCCACCCACATGACACGTGAGACGGTAGGGGCCCACACTTAGAGGTGGGAAGAGTCGGCTCTGATACCATCTATAACACCCCGACCCTTCACATGGCAACGATATTGTCCACTTTAGGCAAAACCCTCATGATTTTGTTCTTCCCAATGAGTCACCCATCCATGCATTGCTCCCGCTCAAGCACGCTTAACTGCAGAGTTCTGTCAGGGTCTCTACCACCTAAGAAAAGGCCTCGTTGCTATGCAATGGTTCAATATTTTTCCTTTATAGTCCAAGAACTTCCTCTCTGTTTTCGATGTGGGATACTAGGACATCACAGTTGCCCCTACGACAAGGCGTGGATTATGCTATCGAGTTAGTACCGGGTGTAAAGCCACCTGCCCGTGCACCATATAGAATGGCCATTCTTGAGTTGAAAGAGTTGAGAAGATATCTCAAGGAGCTTCTGGATGCTGGTTTCATTAGGCCATCTAAGGCCCCATTCGGTGCTCCTGCCTTATTCCAAAAGAAGCATGATGGTAGTCTTAGATTGTGTGTGGACTACTGGTCACTCAACAAGTTGACAATCAAGAATAATTACCCCCTGCCATTAATCGCAGACTCGTTTGATCAACTGAGCTGAGCGAGATTCTTCACAAAGCTAGACTTGAGATTGGGGTATTATCAAGTCAGGATGCTGAAAGTGATGAACTGAAGACCACCCGTGTCACCAGGTATGGGTCATATGAGTTCTTGGTAATGCCTTTTGGCTTAACCAATGCTCCTGCTACGTTTTATACTTTGATAAATGAAGTCTTTCAAAAATATCTTGATAAATTTGTTGTGGTATACCTGGATAGCATTGTGGTGTATAGTTCTTCTTTGAAAGAACATGTTTGAGCATCTTAAACAGGTCTTTGCTAAGCTGAGGGAGCACAAACTTTATGTCAAGCTTGAGAAGTGCTCTTTTGCCCAAGAGAAGATCAAGTTTTTTGGGCACATCATTTAGCAAGGGCACATCAAAATAGACCAAGAGAAGGTGCGGCCTATCAAAGAGTGGCAACCACCAACAAATGTCTTTGAGTTGCAGTCATTTCCTGGGTTACAAACTATTATAAAAGATTTGTAGAGGGATACTCAAAGATAGCCTCTCCACTGACAGAGTTATTGAAGAAAGGCAAAGCATATGAGTGGTCTGAGGAGTGCCAACATACCTTCAACGAGTTGAAAGAAGCCATGTCCAAAGACCCAGTGCTTGCCCTACCTAACATCGATAAACCATTTGAGATTCAAACTGATGCGTCTGACTATGCACTTGGTGGTGTTTTATTGCAGGAAGGTCACCCTATTGCCTATGAGAGTAGGAAGCTCAACGATACTGAGAGGAGATATGCAGCTCAAGAGAAAGAGTTGTTGGAAATAGTACATTGTCTGAGGACATGGAGGCACTACATCTTCGGCTCGCGGTTTGTGGTCAAGACAGACAACACGGCGTTGAGCCACTTCTTGACGCAGCCCAAGCTAAGTGCACACCAAGCACAGTGGCATGAGAAGTTTGCAGAGTTTGATTTTGCTTTAGAGTATAAAGCTGGTGCCACCAATCATGTAGCAAATGCTTTAAGTAGGAGGGCAAAACTTGCTTTGTGCCATCAAATTTATTCACTTTCAACCATTTCAACCTCTCTGAGGGAGAGATCAAAACTCATCTGGACAAGAATGCTATGGAAAAGAACCTTATAAACCTTGTCAAGAAGGGCAAGACTCGCTAGTTCAGAATACAAGATGGGTTGCAAATGACTACAGGCAACCATATCTTTGTACCAAAGGCGGGTGACTTAAGGACACTCCTTCGTGAGTGCCGTGACACGCTTTGGACAAGACGTCCTGGGTGGGAACGTACCTTGGTCTTGTTGAAGCAAGGGTATTACTGGCCCCAGATGCATGATAATATAGAAGAATATGTGCGCGCTTGTCTCATTTGTCAACAGGATAAGGCTGAACACAAGAAGAAAGCAAGATTGCTTGAGCCTTTGCCCGTGCCTTCAAGATCTTGGGAGAGTAGGTCACTTGACTTCATTACCCACCTGCCTAAAGTGGGGGAGTTCGGTTCCATCTTGACTATAGTGGACCGATTCTCCAAGTATGCAACTTTCATAGCAACCCCCAAGTACCTTTCAACAGAGGAATTTGACCAACTCTTCTACAAGCATATTGTCAAAGTATTGGGGTATTCCTAAGAGCATATGAATGATAGAGATACCCATTTCACGGGAAGCTTTTGGACAAAGCTCTTTAAGCTACTCGATTCAAGCCTTGATATCTCTTCAAGCTATCATCCCGAATCTGATGGGCAAACCAAGAGATTCAATTGTACGATCGAGGAGTATTTGCGCCACTTTGTCAATGTCAATCAGAAAAATTGGGTGCAACTCCTTGACGTAGCAAAACTATGTTTCAATTCTCAAAGGAGCAACTCTATTGGCAAGAGTGCCTTTGAGATTGTAAATGGCCAGCAACCACTGTTACCCCACACAGTAGATAGACCTTATGATGGCGAGTCTCCAAGGGCTTTTCAATTCGCCAAGGATTGAAAGAAAAACCAGGATCTTGTTCGAGCTTACCTTAAGAAAGCTAAAGCAAAATGAAGAAATGGGCTGACGAAAGAAGAAAACCATTACAGTTCTAAGTTGGAGATTAAGTCCTTATCAAACTCAACCACGAACAATAAAGATTTGTCAAAGGAATAGATCGAAGGATAGTAAGTAAGTATAAAGGACCGGTGACCATCTTAAAGAAAGTGGGCAAGTGTACTTACAAAATTGATGCACCATCATGGTCGAAGGTCCATCCGGTTTTCCAAGTTAGCTATTTGAAGCTTTATCATCCAAACAAGGAGGATCCTTCAAGGAATGTCTCTAAACACCAGACCATTACACCTAAAGTGGAAAAACGCACCATTGAATCCATTATGGCATACAGAGTTAAGGTCGTTGGCAGAAAAAGGCAACAACAATAGTTGGTGAAGTGGAAGGGCCTTGGGGATGATGAAATTAGTTGGGAAAGGGAGACGAACCTGACGGCTTTCACGAATGTCATTGCTGATTATTGGGCCAAGTCGCCGAGGACGTCGACCGATCAAGCGGGGGAGACTGTGAAGAGGTGCCCCACGGGCCCCCGCATCAATGCCTTGCACTTACGTGCCCTTTGGAAGCTCCTAAATATGTCTAAGAAGTTGCACAAAATAGTGCAAATGGGTGCCAAGGTGAACTCCCAAGAAGTCCAAAACATGGCCCAAGGGTACCCCACGCGTGCCCAAGTGGCGGCCCAAGACAGCCAACAATGTTCCCTGAGTGGTGGCCCAAGACTGCCAACAACATGCCCAACAATGGGCCCAAGACATGGGAGCAGCAGCCAAGGCCAACAGCCCCACGCCCAAGGCATGCCCAGCCACCAGCGCCCATGTGTAAGCACGCAGCGTGAAGTGCCAGCGCCCCACACCCAGCGCCCAGCGCCCACATGCAGTGCCAGCCTGCCCAGCTAGCATCCAGCAATGCATCCTGACAGCCATTTTTGGCCTGTTATGTGTCGACTTTGGGCAGCTTTTTGAGGCACTTGGGAGTGATCTAGGCTCCGAATTTTTTTGTAATTTTAGTATAAAATGTGAACTTTAATGACCCCAAAGCTTTGTAATTTTTTACTTTGTTTAGTATTTTTAAAAATTCATTATGACTTCTCGAAAATCATGATGTTTCCTCTTGCCAACTTTGAGATAGCATAGAATGCTATTATATAGGAGGGACACTCAGGTGAGAGTCAACCCTGGCTTATGCTTTTGTCTATAGTGCTTATGCCATTGTATGTCATTATGCTTGCCACCTTTTGTAACCTTGCTCAAGCCTTGTAATGCTTTGTTTACATTAATAAAAGAGCTTCTTTTGTGCAATCTCGTGCTCTTTTTGGTTGTGCTTAGTTTGCTTATTGTTGGTTGCTTGTGTGGTTTGGTTTCCCATATTTTAGCCCACGTACTGACTTATATTGTTTTCTTAGCTTGGCAAGCATCATCTACAAGCTTGGCGGGCTAACAAGAGGTGTCTTGCTAGCGCCACACACATTGTGCTTCTTCCACAAGGCCAGTGTGTGACACCTATGCATGTATATGTGAAAGCTGAATAGTGCAATAATGATAGAATCAATTCATACCTTCATTGGTCCTACTAGTTTGTTCCGCTTATCGTTTACAAACTGAAGAACAAGTTTTGAGACAATTGCACGCAGATCCTTCTCATTCAAACAAGAAGTTGCTTGGATAGGAAAAATGCGATGGCACCAACTGGACAAAACAAATGACAACCACTAATTATTCATAAAGCATTCCTCTTGGGAACTCTAGCCATGTAAAACGGAATCACAAAAATCAGCCGCATAAATAGGAAAGGGTCCAATTATAATGAACTAGCTCCTTGCCTATATGCATTACTTGAAAGTTGGGGAATGTTTCCCAGGCCTTTATTTATTTATGGGTAAGTTACACACACCTCCCGTGAAATATTAGTCAAATACGGTCCACCCCATGTAATTTCAAGAATTACAAATTTCCCCTTACTTGTTAACGGCGGTAATGGATAAAAAAATGACAAAAATAACCTTCTCCTACTATGCATAAAATAAACAAGGAAAAAGCTAATATATACTACCACACTAGATAATTTCTCATTCATCTCCTTCTCTTCCTTTATCTCTGTACAAGTCTTCCTTTTGGCCTCTAGCAAGGCCATCAACACTGCACAGCAGCAGCAGCACCACCACCACCACCACCACCATCATCACCCACAACCATCCTCCATGGTTCCTGGAGGACAGAAACCCCCTCTGGTTCCTGCCCACTTCCCCATGACCTAACTCATCTACCCAATGCCACTCCTTCACTGCCACTTCCTTTACGTCTATCTTACTCCACTCTCCCATGTCGTTGGAAACAATCCTCCTATGATTTTCTTTTTATGTGATTAGTGATTCGCCTGAGAATTTTTTAGTGTCACAATTTGATTTTATCCTCAGTCTTATGAAATGGGGTGTGTGCATATATAGCCAGTAGAGAGAGAATTAGTTATGGTGGATGACATACTACAATACTCACCATTTTGAGTTTGATGCATTAGGCCAGTGTGGTGTGTTCCCTTTACAGGCGTTGATGACTTCTGGGTAGTGATGACTAGATGAAGAGTGGCAATCATTAGGTGAGGAAGAGTGCCAATTGGGTGAGGGTGAGGGTGAGGGTGAGGGTGAAAATTATGATAGATATCAAAAATGCAAAATGGTCATTCCATGTAGGAGATAAAGGTTATTAGTCTATTTTGACATCTAACATGGGTATTTTTATCTAATCATGTGCTGCTGTAAGGAAAATTATGTCAAAAATCCTAACAACCATTAACGGCAGGGAGCTAATTTCCATACAGATATAAATTTTAAGGGGGGCGACATAATTCTTCAAACGTCAAGGATTCAAAAGTATTAGCTAAACACTTCAAGGGAGGTATTTGCAATTTACCCTTTTATTTATTTATCTTTTGGAGGGTAGAATAACAAGAAGCTGCGGTAAAAGATTGGTAGTTGAATTGGAAAAAATATCAAATGACATAGTGAGTGTCCGAATCGTAAATCGTAAGATTTCGCATCACAGCAAAAGATTCATTATAATATGATAGAAATCATTTGAAGAACCAGGGAAGCATAAACAAAAGTGAGATGAACTATTGGCTTAACCAAATATATTTTTTTCATATCAAACAAATTAACTATGCAAACTTGTTTCAGTAGAAGAAGAGTAGAAGAACTAATAATATTAAACTAATTTAAGACAAGCAAGCAACTTACAGAGGTGAACTTAAAATCCCAGATTCCAGAGAACAAATAACTTCTGACACAATATCAACGATGTCAGGAGAATCATTTCTAGGAACGGTAAAAAGAACCAAGCCATTCTTTGCCAGCTTGACTAGCGAAAGAGGACTGCTTTCAACATTTGCATCTGATTTTGCAGAGGACAAACAAGAATCTTCTAAAAGTTTGCCTGCTATCAGGCAGTACAAGCCAATTAATTCCAATTAATTTTAGAATCAGAAGCTTACCAGGGATCATCAGAAGTGCATTAGATACTTTGCTGCTCTGTTAAAAAGAAGAAAAAAAATAATAATACCACCTGAGTCCCCAAAGTTAGCAGCACAACTCTTGCTTTCTGCACTGCTTGGACATTCCTTGTCTATTTCACCCATGGTTGTTTTCCTCCAATTAGCAGTAACATTTGCATCAGATCTTTCCGAACTTTCAAAGCTGCCCCTATTGAAGAACTCACTGAACTGCAAGAAGTCACAAATGACCGTGGTTGTTAGCAAGATTAAAAAGAAGTTCACCTCATTCATGTACTATTAACTCACATAAAATCCATTATCCTGACAGAACAGAATGCGAGTGTAACAGAACGAAAATCATGATAAAGAATAAAAACATATACATTATGGAAACAATAAAGTGTATATTGATAAGAAGAAAACTGACCTTATCCTGCAGAGGTACAAATCTTCATAAAAGTGTGACAGGAACAAAAGTGATTATTATAGTTGCTTTATTGTTCGTGCAGATACTCGATATACAACTAATCATAATCACATATTTGTTATTGCACGTCGGTCAAAACATCTTCAGATGCATGCGAACACATAGCAACAAATTGAAATAGGGATGTTGGAGTGCCTAGTAACACCTTCAAGGCAATTGTAGAGGATATAAATAATAAAGTTACAATCCATCTAATATCATAAGCTTTTAGATGGGGGTAAAGAATTTAACACGGTATTATAGTTCATCTAGGAGGTCATAAGTTGAATTCTTTTTATTTGTGGTCAACGCTTTAACATGGTTGTCATCGACTATTCCCGTAGTTTTAAACTGTACAGATGCCTTTCTATTACTATCTAAGAATGGATAACTAGGCCAGTAGCTGTTTTCATGATGAATTGCTAGAGGTAGTAATGACTGTTTTAGCTTGCTCCACTAGGGATTCAATTTCTTTGTGCTTTGGGTCATAAATGGTCCATCCAAAAAGATTACAGTTTCTGATTGCTTCTGGATTTACAGTACTAGTCCAATTATAAAGTTTGAGTAATAGTAGGACATATTCAGGATTTCTTGTTCATCTTTTGGCAGTACTTTTGCTTTTGGCGCCAGTGGGGGTGCAACCGTGCAACTCACTACCCATGAACAAAAGAGAATATACGATATAAATTTCCTTCAAAGAATTAAATCTACTGTAAAATCCACAAAGAGCCATTTCATCACAAAAATTCTGTGACATGCAAAAGTGGAAGGAACTCAACATGACAGTCTTCCGTACCCCCCTCCCCGTGAGAACCGGGCATCCCGAACTCGAAGGACATTAATATTGCCAAGATCAATTCTGAGCACGGCCCTAATGCTTACATCAAACCAATTTCACTAAGCAAGGCATAATCCACTAGACCCAAAAACAGCATAGCATAAAAATAATTTACATTATGTTGATACTTATGGGGAAGCTTGACCAATTCAAGATATTAGATTGTTGCTTCGAATTCCAATAAATAAATAAAAAATAAATACAATCCATGCCCCCACTTCATCAATAGTATTTTGAATGAATTGGAGGAACATGTGTACATACTTTATTATTCAAGTCTATTTTTTCTTCATATTACAACTTTTTTAATCCAGCTTAAGTTCTACATCATGACAATAAATAAGGAATTCAGTGTGTGTGAGTGTGCGTTTGTTTATCGTTCTATTCTCTCAGTCCCTATTCTTCTCATTTTTAAATGGTTCTTAGAACGGATGTTTATTGTCCACAAATAAAATCACGTATTTTATTGAAGATTAAAAACACATATTATGACTTGCACGTTATATGTGATAACAAGACATCAATCTAATTGATCGCAGGAATTATCACTTAAGAAGGACATAGCAGCACCCACTAACAATGTTTTGTTATGATATTAAGCAATTACATGACATAGAACACATCTGGTATCAAGTTAGCTATGAAATGAAAAGGGCACAGGGGCAATGCCACAAAAAAGGCAATTACTTTGCCAACTACAAACAAGCAGCTGGATGGTTAATCAAACCAAAACAAGCATTCCGCTAGCCACTGTGTAAGAAGTAGTGCATTTATGACAGATATAGTTACTGAAGGATACCAGTCAAACTACAAATGAGTAGTTGCATCATGGAAAAATGTGGTAGCATCAAATGACACCAGCAACAACAAACAATTCAAAAGTTCTGAATCATGAATGCTCGTGAAATAGTCTCAAGGCTATTAAAGAAAAGCGGCATGTGAACATTACCGTCAGTCAATGCTCACAGTCCACCACAAAGAATATCTTCCCATGCAACATTGTCAATCTAAATGAGCAGAGGCATTCCACCTTGAACAAAGAATCAAAGCAACAGTTCAATGTGCATTAGTTTCCCGTTTCCATTGTTCAATGTGCATTGTTCCTCAACCTCTCCATTCTGTCAAAGTTCAAGCCTATGTAAACTCAACTACTGCAGCCATATAGTTTAGGGAAAAGGTTGTGAACTGCTGAGCATCAATAAACCCAAAGTTTTCACTTTCTTCATTATGAAGGAAGTCAGTATTCCACTTGAAGGATAAGTCATCCATTTTGTGTCTCACAGTCTCGCTGAATACTATCTAGGGTAACCCTGTAGATAACTAAGGCTAATTGATTATCAGCCTCTCCATTTTTGACACGTGACATTAAAGGGAAGTCTGTTCATCTGATTAAATCAATTATGAATGCCTAGCAGAATCACCTACCCAAATAGCAAGGCCCCAAATTTAGAAAATAATATTAAGAAAAAGTTCATTTTTGAAATATTATAAAACAACCATACAGATACAATTTCTAATCTTTGTATTTTTTCATTAAACTACAGAGTAAGTTTTTCTTCGTAATTTTTTTTTTTACTTTTTGTTTTTACAAGTAAAGATAATTCTATCAAAGAAATGGCAACAGGGCACACCATGGACACGGGATATGTACCAAAAAACAGCCTATACAACTTAGGCCTCCACAAGGTTTCCAATTCATTGTTAGTTTCAAAGGAATGATATAAGCTACCAGTACATTTTCCCAAAGCAAGTACAGTAGTACACACCGCCACCATTGGCTATCAATTGACCTTTGACCTGGGATTTTTATTCATACAACTATAGTAGTGGAGTGCTTAGAATAACATCGTTACCTAATAATGATCTTGTCATGTCTCCCCAAAAGCAACTACATAACAAGTCCAACAAAGTGATGAATCAGATCCTCCACACTGTTGAAATAGTATTGTTTCCATTTCTCCACAAGTATGAGTGTAACCAATCATGAATCATGCCACATGAATATCCAAGGAACCCCAAACACTATCGAAAGGACCTATATCTAGCCTGCCATTCCAAAATGAAACGAGAGGACAATCCATTGTTCCCCTGCCTCCTTCAAATTTCAAAACCAATTAGGAAGGGCTTTTCTTCTTTAATCAAGCCTCAGCAATTCTTCTGTTAGGAAAGAGAAAAAGAAATCTTCTTCATTCTTGAAAAGAAATTAGTAAGTGGAAGTTTACTGAGTGTAGATTCTTAAGAAAGTTTAAGGCCACAAGATTCACACGTTTAAACTATAGAAGTGTCACAAAATTCGACTAAAGCAACAATCAATTCACTCTGACTTTGCTGGTACGACACTAATCTCTCACTTAAAACCAATGGGCGAGACCTTCAATCCAAATCATTGAAAGTTATATTTCTGAGTATGTCTAATTAAGTTTTTTTTTTTTTCCAAGAGGTCCTGTATTGTCCGTCCATTGCAAAGCAAATGCAATTAAGTATGAGAAATGTAATATAGCAACAGATAGGGATAAACCTTTTCAAGAATGGATATCGCTTCTTTTGTGGCACTTTTCTCCCTCTCTGAAAGAACACAAGTTTTCAAACTTCAGTTCCCAGTTGAACAAGCAGTTCAAAAAAAAAAAAGCACATGCCATAATCTCCATCAAAGAGAATTGCATGCTAAAATAAGTATGATGCCAGTCGGCCAGCGATTAAAGAACTAAATAACTAAAGAACAGAAAATAAATTCTAAAACTAACAATCTAAACTTAAAAATTCAATTTTTATTCATTCAAAATTTGAATAATACATTAGATGACCAACTTATTTATAGGCTTAACCCTAATTTAAAAAGAGAAACTTGAATCCTTGACTAAAGAAAATAATATCATATAATATTCTAAATTAATTGAAAATAAAATAAAATAAAATAATATCTAAATAATACAATATCCTAAATAATATCTAAATATAATATCCTAAATCCATATGTTAACATTTCATAAAATAAAATAATATCTAAATAGTATAATATCCTAAATAATATCTAAATATAATATCCTAAATCTATATGTTGGCATTCCATATATTATTCATATCATTCTCCTCCACTGAGAAAAAGAACTCGTCCTCGAGTTCGGTCAGAAATACTGAATGCGACCATCCAAGTAAGCACATAGTGTGGATAAGTCAACGGCTTCCGGTTCTTGTTACATCAATGAAGTATGGTCGTAAGACTGTTGACAATATCCACAAAGCAAGTTTTGATAACCCACAGAAAATCTTCAACACATACAAAATCAATTTGATGGAAAGGAATTGTATGATCATGCTGAAAAGGTTCCGCAGGTTGTGGACACATTTGTTGTAATGGCATGTCGTGCACGGTTGGAGCTTAAACATGAGCAGGAGGAGCATCCGTGGACTTAAGAACTAGCGGCACTGAAATTGGTTTAGGATGAAGGATTTCTCTTTCCTTTAAATAAGTCTCTACCGCTAAAGTATTCTTATAGGCATTTTCTAAATCGTTATAAGAATACAGCATCTCATCTTGAATCTCTTGACGTAATCCAAAAAGAAATTGATTAGCAACATGACCTAGTGCACGGCAAGTGTCTAACAATTGTAATGAATTTTTGAACGTTACAAAATAATCAGAGACACGATAATTGTGTTACATGAGATTGTTGTTGAAAATTAGTTGCCTATTAAGTGCCATGAGTGTCTTTTCAAGGTCATCTACTTTACTCCGGAAGGAGTGTATAATGCCTTGCATATCTTTGAAGAAATGCATTTTTTTGCCCTTTTATTTATTTATTTTTTCTTTGCTTTTATTTTTCCTTTTTTTTCTTTTCACTCCAGTTTTTTTTTTTTGCCCTTATATTATTTTTTTGCTCCCTTTTTTTTCACTCTAGTTTTTTTTTTACTCCTTTTTTTTGACTTTTTTTTCAAATAAATAAATAAACCTCCGGCTCAAAGCCTTGCTAGTAGGGTTTCTTTAGGTGGTGTAGACATGGCATCCACAGATTTTTTTGGGGGGATGGGCCTTGGCAAAGATTTCGTGTGGTAAAAGAAATAGTTTTCGGCTAACGGCAAAGAATTCGTGTGGTAACAAGCAATATTGGGAAAGTTTGTGAGGTTTGACGAAGTTAGAAGGTGAAGACATCGTAGATAAATGAGACGGACCGAAGATATTTTGGGGATTTTTTCTTTTTTTGTTTTTGGACGGCTGTTTAAAAGACTAGGTTAAAGGGACTGGGTCGGGTCGGTAAGGAAAATTGGACCATGATAGAAGAGGTCGAGTCGGGTCAGGTCAAGAGGTATGGGGTTGGGCTTGGTTCTTTTGAATACACGGCAACTGAGGGGGAGAAGCTAGGGTTTGGGTTTGTTGAGGGTTGCTAGCAATGCAAAGCAAGCGGGAAAAGTTAGGGTTTCAACCTTTTGGTGGGTGCAACGGAGGAGTTTGGCGGTGTCTCAGGCAGCGACAGCAAGGGGGTGCAACGGCGAAGGCGGGATGTCGCGACGGCGACTTTGGCGTACGGTGGCTGAAGGTAGCGGTGACGATTGAAACTGACGAAGGTGAGCGCCGATGGCGCGACTGGTGGCTCAGGATGAGGATGGTGGGCTTGGCAACTCAAGCCGATGGCGGCAGTGGTGATGGAGTTGTCAACAAGCGGCGGCGGCTGAAGTGGCAACACCCTGTGTCGTCATGGTGATGTGGTCGGTGGTGCCGCGAGGAGGATGCGACTAGCGGCAGAGCCAAGAGGTAAAGTCAAAGGCAAACAATGGTGAAGAACTGACAATGATGAAGCATTCAACTATAAGATTGGGTCTCCAGGATCGATTTCTTGCTTTGATATCAATTGATGCCGGATGGTCGACGATTAAAAAACTAAACAACTAAAGAACAGAAAATAAATTCTAAAACTAGCAATCTAAACTTAAAAACTTAATTTTTATTCATTTAAAGTCTGACTAATACATTGGATGACCAACTTATTATAGGCTTAACTCTAATTTAAAAAGAGAAATTTGAATCCCTGACTAAATGAAACAATATCATATAATATCCTAAATTAATTAAAAATAAAATAATATCTAAATAATATAATATCCTAAATAATATCTAAATATAATATCCTAAATCCATATGTTGACATTTCAGAAAATAAAATAATATTTAAATAATATAATATCCTAAATAATATATAAATAGTGTTGACCTACCTAGGTTTCAACCTGTTTTGATGATAACAAACCAAAACTTCTAATTGTGCAAATTGAGTGTATTCACAGGACTTCAATGACACAAGCACAATTGAGAAAGCAAAATGAAAGCCATGAATCATGAAGATCATATTTAAGCAGCTAAGATCCATGGAGCAAGAGAAAAACCAAGAAAACAAGAAAAGAACTTGAAGGACTTAAAGATTTTCTAAGTGTAAATGCACTAGGACCTATGTAAGTTCACATACTATTGGTTATATGTGTGAAAGCTTATAAGAGATCTTAGATGGACCATAGGTTGGTTAAACATTTCATAACAAATCATTTTCAAAGTATAAAATATGTTTTAAAATGTTTCAAAAGAAGTTCAGCAAAAAATATGCAAAATTTGTGTGAAGAAAATTGACATACCTTTGGTATTTTGGCCATAACGTTTTGTACAAAATGAATTTTGATATGAGGTTTGAACCATTGGAAAGTAGACTTCCGGGGCTTCAATTTGAACACAAAAATGACCCTATTCGGAGTCCGGATGAAGGAGTTATGGGCATTTGAAGTTGGGAAAATTGAGCAGTCGCGATTCAGTCGCTTGAAGACCAAGATCCAGTCGACTGAACCTATCCAGTCGACCGAACCTCTCAATTCAGTTGACCGAACTACTTATTTTTGAATTTTTGAAGTTAACGGCTAGTTTAACATTTCCTTATTTAGCCTAACGGCTAGTACGAACTTTTGGCTTATAAATAGAGCCTTTAAACTCTAGTTTCACATACTTCAAACCTTCAAATCAACTCTGTCATATATATCAATTTTGTTCTTCAAATTCTTCATTTTTATGAAATATTTTTGAGTGAAAACCCTAGAAATCCTCCATTGAGCTTTTCACTTGTATATCCTTTGGAGTAAATACTAGTGTGCTTCATTTGTATTAATTTGCTCGCTAAAGGAGCGGATCTTGTACATCCAATTTGGATTCTACTCTTGTATTCTTGTTGTAACTTGAGAAGGTGATTCTCAAGAGAGGCCACTCCGCCTATTGAAGGAGAGAGGAAACTCCGCCTATAAGGAGGGACTTGAGAAGGGGACATTCTCAAGAGAGGCTACTCCGCCTAGACTAAGGAGAGAGGCTGCTCCGCCTATTGAACGAAGGATAGTGAAAATCTTCATAGCGATTGGCTTGAGGCAAGGACGTAGGCCGTTATGCCGAACCTTGTAAAAATCGTGGTGTCATATTTCTATCTCGCTTTACTTTTCATTCTCATTATTATATTGTTGTTTATATTTGCATCACATCACTTAAAATCTATACTTGAATCATTTACTATTAAGTTTCATACTTGTATTTTAATTTGTAAATCAAGAAAACTTTGAGTCTAGTGATTTCATTTTTCAAACAAAAGTTTTTTAAAATTCTGAATTAAAATCTAAACTTATATTTCAAATCCTCAAACAAAGAAGTTTTGAATCTTACTTATAAGTGGATTAAAATCTACACTTGTGTTAATATTTAAACAAGATTTTTTTTTTAAATATCCAATTCACCCCCCCCTCTTGGGATTGCACACTTACTATCAATTGGTATCAAAGCGGGTCATATTTTTCTTAAAAAGTTTTTGTGAAACGATCCATGGCTCAAATCAATGCATCTCCTTTTGGTGAGGGACAATCGTCCGCACGACCTCCTTTATTTTGTGGCATGCATTATACTTTTTAGAAACAACGCATGAAAATTTTTATTCAAAGTATGAATTGGCATGCTTGGCAAGTTATTGTAAATGGTGATTATGTTCCCATGAAAATAGTAGATGGAAATAAAATTCCCAAACTTGACCATGAATTAAATGATAATGATATGAAATTTTTACAAATTAATTCAAGTGCTATAAATGCTTTATATTGCGCTCTAGATGCAAATGAGTATAATAAAATTATGACTTGCATAAGTGCTCAAGAAATTTGAAAAAAGCTTGAAATCACATACGAAGGAACTGAAGATGTTAGATATTCAAGAATAGATAGGTTAACTAGTGAATACGAGTCGTTTAAAATGCATGATTATGAATCAATTTCTGATGTGTATACTCGATTTACGCATATCATCAATTCTTTACATACTCTTGGAAAGACTTACCCCGCTTATGAATTACTGAGAAAAGTGCTTAGGGGTTTGCCACCAGTATGGGAAGCTAAAGTTACAGCCATCACGGAAGCTAAAGACTTGAAGAAGATGACCTTGGATGAACTCATCGGGTCACTCTTTACCTATGAGATGGAAATCAATGATAGAGAAATCGAGCTCAACAAAGGGAATATGGTTGTTTTCAAAGCATCGAATGAGAACACTAGTGATGAAGAGAACGAAGATCTTGATATGCAACTTATCACTAGAAAGCTTAAAAGATTTCTAAAGAAGGATAAAAAGCTTGCAAGAAGACTCCAAGGCTCAAAAATGTACAAAAGTGATTCAAGTAAAAAGGAGTCAAGAAGAAAAGATTCCAAAAAGAAGAAGAAGAAAGCTATGAAGGCTACCACATGGGATCAACTTGACTCAAGCACTTCCAATGAGGATTCATCCAATGAGGAGATAAATCTTTGCTATATGGCTCATAGCATTGGTAAGGTAAATTCTAAAACTACAAGTACTTCAAATAAATTAAATTCTAGTAGTGATGAATCACGTGATGAATCATTTCCTACACATGAGGAACTTAAAAAGGAGTTTTTTGATTTACATAAATATTTTTTGAAGTTAGGCAAAAAAAATGCTTCTTTGAAAATGGAAACTGAAAATCTTTCAAAAGAACTCATTGAGTTAAAATCATCTTATGAGATTTTTGAAAAAGATCATAAAATTAAAATTTCTACCATTGAAGAAGAAAATAATCATTTAAGAGATGAGATTAAAAGAATAAAATCCTCTTGTAGCGAAAATGAGATTATAGAGTTAAAGAGGAAAATTAAAAACTTAGAGGCTTCT
>JAULJZ010080971.1:0-12672 GCA_032270985.1 Heliamphora pulchella
CCCCCCCCCCCCCCCCCCCCCCACGCAGTTGCCATTGAGTAAAATGGTTGAGGCATGTAGCTAAGGCGAGCGTTTACCTTTCGCAACGAGGCTAGGATAGGTTAAGTGAGCAAATCCATCAAGTCTACTCTGTAATTCCCGGCGTGGAATTCATGATACTGTTCTGAAAGTACTAAGAGATTGGGCATCTGCATTACATTCATTTGCATCACACACTCATTCTTTTGTTCTTATAGATGTTCATCATGTTGAAAATGATAAATAGCCTGTAACTTCGCATTGGGTGCTATACGATATGTATTGTGGAATATATCTTGTCGTGAGTTTGTTATACGGTATAGGAAATTTGCTTATGGGCTCCGGCTCATGGAATTTATGCCACAGGTGATGAAGAGGGACCCTTTGAGGAAGGTGGGTTCATTGAAGGGGAAGAATTTGCAAAAGAGGGAGAGCGGCTGGAGGAGGTCGACCCCAACGACGCAGTTTAAAGACGTAGGATGTCTCTTTTTGATCTTTTGTTCTAGTTTTCCACGGACATGATGTAACTTTTATTAAGTTTTCTGGATGACTATACTTATTAAGTATTTTGAACATTCTCTAAACCATTAATGATGTAATAGTTATCTTATGTATTTATGAACATTCGGCTAGAATATGTTTATTAGTTATAGTTACGTATGTCCTAATATGCTCGGGAAATGGGGTGTCACAGTTGGTATCAGAGTCTAAGTTTAGTGAACCTTCAGGTCTTGGGAAATGGGAGATCGCGAGTTCTGTAGCGTAGAAAACTCTGTAGAGTGTCTGTACTATTAAGTTATCACGTATATTTTTAACAACTTAAAAATCCTTATCTTAGGGTTTTCTCTATTTTTCTTTCTTGGGATGGCATCTGAAGTAGAACCAGCTGGAGAACCGTGGGCAAAATCAGAACCAGAGGACTCAGATCCGGAGAAAGAAACCGCTGAAGAGCAAGACCCAATAGACGTGTTTTCGTTAGCATGGATGTTTCCGGATGAGTGACCAGCCCAGGGGGAAGAAGAGATCGAGGAAGTAGGAGTAAACGAAGAACCTAATGTAGTAGGGGATGAGATGGATTTCGGAGCAGACGATGTGGAGGAACTTAAGGATGACGACTAGAACGAGGAGCGAGCCATCACTTTCTTTTATAATCCACTAGAGGCGCCGCCACCAGAGCTAGATGATGATGAAGCAACGGACGCAGTAATTTACTGGAGCCGCTAGGACTACCGCAAAGACTATCGTATTGGAGAACGAGTGTATGCGAGAGTGTTTCCCGAAAGGACGTGGAAGTGAAAAAAGCCAGATTCTTTTTCGAGGTACATAGGTCCGCTAAGGGTATTGGAAATATGCGATGAAACCACCTACCGTCTGAAGGTACCACCGGGATTCAAAAGGCTATTGGGGGATAGGATGGATGCAAAGTGGACGCAGACGCAGAAACCAAGAGATAGGAGAGGAATCATCAAACCACGCAACCCGGCAATCGACTTTAACAGTCCAAAAATGTACCAGGAGATACCAATTGCCGTAATCAATAGAGCTCGTAGAGGGCCAGGGAACATTTGGTACGTGGAGGTCCAGTGGCAGTGGCGCTGCTACGGCATTTATGAAGCGACTTGGGAATGCGAGACAACTGTTCACCACTTTTATCTACATTTGTTTGTTTAGGTTTTAGTACGTTAGGCGTTGTACTTTTTTTTCTCTTGTTTGAAGGTTGTGTGTGTGCTATATGAACTTTGTTCCAATTACGGGGATGAATGAAATGCAAGTATTCGTTGTTAGATTCTTTATAAACTATCTCAAAATCATAACCTATCTCATAATCTCAAACTAAAATCTACAATATCCCAACATATTATATATAAAGACAATTAAGAAGGAAAATGATCCCTTTAATCTCGACACTCTCTTAGATAGTTAATAGACGATCAAACCTCTGATAAGTTGACCAACCCCTAGATGATAGGGCATTAGGAGTAGCCTAAGCTCTGAGAAAAACACCGTTAAAATCCCGTAATATCACCCTTACGAGTTTACTTTCCCAAACCCTTGTATCAACTTCCATACCGGTTAAAATTCTTTGCTTTTCTTTCCTTTTATTGGCATCGGTCCCCAACAATGCTACCCAATATCATTCGTAGATGATTCTCCTCCACTCAAGTCTTGTTAGTAACCTTATCAGGAAATTTCTCCTGGAAAATACCATTGTCCTTGAAGCTTTTCTTGGCTAAGTCATGCCTTCACCTTTGATTGCCCTTCAATGCACGCCAACATCCTTGGACTAACTCTCTATTCGTAGAACTCAATGTCGTTCGATATTATCGAGATCCTTCACCACCATTCATTCTTGACTTCAATACTATATCCAACTGAAGCAATTTTATGATCTCTTTAAATCCCAACCTAAGGAGTTGGCTTGAATGCTTGAATTGAAATACATTAGACCGACGTAATTTTAGGGCAAATATCCATTTTAACTACCCATTGCTTAAACATACCTTCTGTCAAAGTCTGATAGTGCACAAATTGGCCCCGAGAACATCCTCCTTGTAATATTCATTAACTGCTGATTTCTTATCTCAAGTGCATCTAAGCTCCAATCGATCTCTCGACCCGAGCCAATGATGATTGTTTTAACTATGACACCCTGTGCAAATTCAACCTATCCCTGAACCATCTGAGTTCACTCTAATCCTAAGGTATTCTAACCCTAGTACATCTCGTGCTTGTACCATTCGAATTCCTCATCCAAACGTTTACCTATTTGCTACCATACGATCACAATCATTGAGACCAGTAAAGTTGAACTAACCATCCTTACTAAACCCTACGTATGTTTTTACCCATTAGCCCTCAAAACCTTGCCCCGTAGGTCTGTGAGTAACAATGAATCATCTAGGTATCGAGTTAGTAGGCTTCGACGCTTCACAAAAGACTAGGGTAATGCACGAGAACCTCTTAACACCTCTTCGAATCATAGGGCAATCTTTCCTCAATATTATAACTTAGAGTATCGTTAACGTCCTCATTTAATGAAGTTTTGAGGATCGAGACCTCTGACTGCAGGAATAACTAAGTAAAGGGATTATTCAACTAGCTACACCTTTTCAAAGGACCCGACAAGTAGAACAACAATCTACAGTTAGGAATAATAGCTTCACGCTAAGGGACTCATGACATCGTTGTGTGACAAAGTTTAAACTTTCCTAGACTAGTTCATAGCGAACCCACACATCCAATGAACTGGAAAGCGAAAGATTCGTGTCGACGGTAGGGAAGCGAGAAGCAAGAGGTAATCTCAAGCTTAGGGAAACCTTAGTATACAATAAAGAAAGAATATTTATACGTATTAATATTCACGCCAACTTTTCTCACCAAAATGATAGTATCCGAATCTGGCCATCCCCACCTTCAATGGAGAATTTCTAACAATGTTATGGGCATCAAAAAACCTGATTAAGAATTAACCCCCAAACTAAAATAGAACACATGACTCGATAATTGCCTTGATCGTATCTTTGTCACATTCATTTTACACTAGAATGACCAACTGCCGAAGAGAAACGATCCAGTCAATGGAAGAGTCATCCAAACCCTATGTACCAATACATGAAGGAACAACGAAAAAGGCTAAGAGAAATGGTACAACACTTGGAAAGACTGAAATAGGAATGAGAGCATGTGACTACGAACTTCGTTGCCAGGATCGTTACAGGAGCACAACAACATTTGAGTTACTGTGGGTCGCCTCGAGAAACGACAACATTTAGGTTATGATGGGATCCTTCACCAAGTTCACTCGTTTTCTATTGGTTAAACCTCATGACACATCGGTAGCTACAAGCAAAGAGTATGTCCGAGAGATTTTACACCAACTTAAGTTCTCTACCATACCTAAAAAAAAAGACCTGCATCTCGCCTGGATAGTCTAAACACCCGGTTCTGAACCATCAAAAGTATGTTAAAGGTATGAATAAGGGAAATTAAAGGAAGCTCTTATCTTCGGTCCAAACCTGTTTACAACAACAAGCTCCCAACTAGCTTTTACAACCATATGAAGTTTTATGTGTGAACAACACTGCGAGATTATTAGTATACGGAATAGAAGTAGAAAGGAATTGATTGGTTAGAATAAATCCCTGCTAGAACCAGAATACAATAACAGAAATTTATATATAACCCAGGATAGTAGCCTCGCGTTAACAATCTATGGCAAAGAACTATAGGATCTTATTGGATAAGACTTTTTATGCTAGTAAACAGATTAAGTGTCATGATTTCACCTCATAAAATAGAACCAACTTTAATGAACAGTTTAGTGACCCCTTTTCCTTTTCTCTTTCTTAGAAATGACGGAACAGGCGCAAAACCATGGATGTTCATTGAAAGTAGGCAAAACTGAAAAGGAAGTGGAAGTTCCGAGCCTAGCACGAATTTTGCAAGATCTAACAGCCAACTTGGATCGATCGCAAGGGAGGGTACCCCAAGAAGAATCATGGTGCTTATCTGACCTAAGGGTACATAATATTCTAGCACCTAAGAGGAAGAATCTTTTCCGAACAACTGAGGTTTGAATCAAGGCCACAAAGCAACAACAACCAACTGTAAGAACTTGTTATAGGTGCAACCAGCCAAAACATAAAATGATGCACTGCCTAATGAGGATTGGAGAAGGCAATCAAGGAGGACCACTACGAAATAACAAGAAGATCACATGCTCGAAAGCTTATCCTCAAGATGACCAACTGGAACAACTAGGAAAAGGGGCACCAAAATTAAAAATCTGTTATCAATGCCATAGGCTCGAACATAAAAGATTGGAGTGCCCACTACGAGGAAAACTAAACTACAACCACCGTAAGCCAAAATAGAGTTACAGAGATCAAACAAATTTGTTACAACAAGGAACAAGTGGTGTGAAAAAGGTGGTGCAACCTGGCCAACCAGAGAGCGAAGAGTGGAGCATTCTCCCTCTACAAAAGACAAGCTCAACAATCTGTTTCAACTTCAATAAGATCGGACATAGAAAGTTTAAATTCCCGCTGCCAAGGGAAAGAAACTACAATGTTCGTCAAAAGGGAGCTGGTGGTTCGGAAAGGATGATACAACTTGACCAACAAGAGAACCAATGGACAAGATAGGTTCTAAGCGTTCGCATTTCAAAAAAAGTATCATCTCGTACCGCTCGTAGATGCGCTATTTTTCCCAATAATTTTCAACTTAGGGCATCTGCCACTACGTTAGTCTTCCTCGGATGAAAGTGAATCATGTAGTCATAATTGTTAATTAATTCAATCCATCTCCTTTGCCTCAAATTAAGTTCTTTCTGAGTGAAACTATACTTCAAGCTCTGATGATTCGTAAAGATCTCGCAAGGGACGCCGTACAAATAATGTCACCATATCTTAAGCGCGAAGACGATTGCGGCTAACTCTAAATCGTGGGTAGGGTAATTTATCTCATGTGATTTTAATTATCTGGATGCATAGGCGATAACCTTCCCGTGTTGCATCAAAATGCAACCCAAACCTTGGTGTGACGCATCGCTATAAATAACAAAGCCCTTGTTGGCTGACGGATGGGTAAGCACAGGTGCAAACACTAGTTTGGACTTCAACTCTTGAAAACATCGTTCGCATCCATTCAAACTTGACATTTTTCTGAGTCAACCAAGTCAAGGGTGTGAGACCCTGACCTATTTTATTTTGGGAAATGATTTACGTATTGATGGAGTAAGAGTTAAACATAACCTTGGTGATGTTGTGGGTGAGTGTTTTGAGGATAGATATGCGTGAAAGATATGTTCAGGGAAGAATATGAGGTTCTAAGTGATGTTCGGATAAAAATATGTGAAAAGCATGTAAAGAAAAGTGACATACCTTCACTATTTTGGTCATAACTCTTTGCAAAAAATGAATTTTGGTATGAGGTTTTAATCATTGGAAAGTAGACTTCCGGGGCTTTAGTTTGAGCACAAGAATGACCCTATTTCGAGTTTGGACGAGGGAGATATGCTCGTGTGAAGTTGAGCTAACAGTGCAGTCACGAAGACCGCTCGAGCTGTCTTTTGAAGGATCGAGCGGTCTGTTCGGGCAGACTGTTATAAAGGCGGAGGAACAGGTTGGTTTTTGTACAAAGCTTCTTTTGTAAGCTTCCAATTCTCTCTCTTAAAACCCTAAAACCCTAGCTCTACCTTCTCTCTACATTTTGGGTGTGTGCGGGCACGAATCTTGGTGGTTGGAGGGCGGATTCTTGATGTACTCGCCGCGGGCTTCACTTTCATCCGAATGGAATTGTGTTTCGGCGGCTTTGGCTTTTCACCGGTTGGTAAAGCTTCGGGTTTGTGACCCTTTGAGGTAGGATTCTAGACTTTAAAGTTGTTAGAGGGTGATATATGTAATCTTATGATGTTTCACCATTTCAAACAGATGAAAAAGGTGTTTACGTTTGCGAAATTGGGTTTTTGGGTTAAAACCATTTTTCGTTGTTTTTGGTTGGATCGGGTGGATGAAATCGACTTTTGAGAGTTCCTTTTGAGGTTTTGAGATTGTTTTGGGTTTGTATATACCCGAGGGTATCAAAATCTATGGTTGGAAGCTTTGATTTGGGGTTTAAACATGTTTTTGGATGAAAAACCTGTTGTTGTTCTTCTGTTGTCCCGAGTCTGGTTTTAGACCGCTCGAGCGGTCTTTTGACCTATCGAGCGGTGTGTCGGGTAGTCTGGGGAGTTTTGAGATTTTTGATGTTTTTAGATCTGGTTTTGATCGTGTGATGCTTATCCGATGAAATTGTGAGGTCCTATGTTTTCCAAATGGATATCCAAGGTTTTCAAAATGATGGTTTGAAAACGAAATTTTGAGAAAACTTTCGGGCAAAACATGTTTATTAGAGGTTTGGAGCTAACCTTTGTGTTTGAGACTCAATTTCTAAAACATTTTGATGCATATATGTCTTTACATATTTTTGTTTGATCTCCATGGTTCATGGATTGGATCCCTTGTTTATACATGTGTTGTATATCTGTCTTGGTTTTGGAAACGTTTTGTTGGAAATGGGGAAAAATATTTGAAAATATTTTGTTTGATCTCTATGTTGATGGATGGATCAGTATATACATGTATAATGTATATTTGTGAGATGTTTTCATAGTTGAGCTACGGTACTATTTTTAAGAGATTATCTAGATGTACCGGGATGACGTGTATTTGGCACAGTTCCCCTCGGTGTAAGTCTAGAAACGTGCGCAGTGTAGGTACCTTTGTCTTTCGGGGTAGTTCCCGTAAAGAAGGTGCGGTGCTCTTCTCCATCGGTATTAAGCTCGTAAAGTTAGCATTTTCGTCGTGGTGCATTGTATAGAATTTGCATTTATCTAACCGGTCCCATGATGTATGGGGATTAGATAAAGGAGCAAGAATCTGTAGTTGCTACCTCTGTCCCCTTATGATGGAGTCGGTACATAGGATCTTATTCTTCCTTTCCGCAATGGTACATTCCGCGAGGAAATAATATTTTGATTACTGTTTTTTCTTTAACTGTGGTTGGATATTTGCATTAGTTGCAATACATGGTTTTAAGGATGAAAATGGAGTTTTATATTAATAAAAGAATTTTGGGAGGCTCGTGTTGGCCTGATGGGAAAACTTAGAGGTTTTTAGATGAAAAATCGTTTTGGGTTCTGTGGTTCAGTTTAGCACCCACCCAGTATGATTGCATATTTCTTGCTTTACAACTTTATAGTCTGCTTCTATTGGGCTTCGGCTCACATTGTGGGAATTTCTGAAAACCTTTTTTAGGTGTGCGTGATCCTGTAGGCTGAGGTGGCCAGAGGTGGCTGATGATAGACCTTGTTGTTGGTCTCTGTTCGATAGTTTATACCTTTCTGTATATGTTTCATGTTTTGATGTAACATGTTGTAAATCGTATACCTTTCTTATGGATGTATGCATGTCTATGATTTTGAGAGAACCATGGGTTGTTGTATCAATGCTTTTGCTATTCAAATGGTTTTAAGTTTCTTTAAAACTCCTGTGCTTCGAGGGAAATTTTTATACGGCTTTGACAAAATCTTTTCAAAGGAATTTTTGTTACTCAAAACAGATATTTTGTTATTAAAGGTTTGGTTCGTGGGGATGAAACGGTAGTCTTTTGGGCTATTCCTTTTAATTAGCTAAACCCTCGGTCGTGCATTTTACAAAGGTTTTAGCCTTGTTTGGCTTAATGGTTTTTATCCCAATTGGGTTTGGGCAGTTTGATTATTGGTTGTAGGCTTTTCGTGTGACCCGGAGTTTGGGGCGTGATAACTTGGTATTAGAGCTTTGGGTTCGAATACCTATGAGCTGTGGGAAGAGGGAGTGTTACCATGTGAGGAAAGATGTGTGTGTGCTTGGTTGCCTGTGTTTGGAACACGTTGATGTCGTGTATATGTGAGCATGGAGGTTAGACCTTAGGATTGATTTGTCTTGCCTTTGGGCGTTTAGACTAACAACCTTGAGAGCCATGTTAGAGACGCGTTTTGCGGACGTGATTTCTAGCAAAGAATCTGAGTAGGTTATCCAAAGTGACGAGTCCTTCTTGTTGGTTCTCCTCGGTATCAGTGTTGTGTCTGTATAATCATTGTGGCTATGTGTTAGCATAATTATGGGGTAGAAATAACATGATAAATCGACCTTAGGTTGTCGTGTTTCATGTTTTTCTTTATATATAACCTGTACACCCTTAGAGACGACGAGACCATGGTTTGGGTTATGGATGTGCGACTCGATTGTTATCAGTTGCAGTGGTATGGTTATGGGTTGAGCGTCGATCGCTTGGTATGTTGTGGTATGTTGTCAAACTTGTCAGTAAGTTGGGTTTAGCTGTGTGAGGTTGGCCTTGGTTGGTAAACTGTCGCGTGTTGGTATGAGTAGAGAGTAGAGTTCTGTTTAGGGATGATCGAAGTATGGTTGATGGCTTTGGCTTTGGTAGCTGGCTCCCCTTGTGAGTATGCTAGCGAAAGTTAGAGTGGTGTTATGGATAGTCTTGTGAGTAGGGGCGATGGGGTGTCATAGATCCTGGAAATCAGTTATTACGACTGGATTGGTGGATAGATTTGTAGACCGCGATAATTCTTTTTGGGTAAGGTTTTTATACGTGGTTCTGACCATGTGATGGATTAGGTACGTCTTGAGCCATGCTATGTTATGAGCCGTGTACTCGGGATGGGGTATAGACGGGAACATAGTAGATGGGAGAGTAGTAATCCTTGGCCGGATATATGATGAGATAGCAGAATGTGAGAGGTTCTGGAGATATCCCCTGGTAGTCGAAATGTTGATGGTGATCAGCAGAATGTTGACGGTAGTTAGAGTAGTATCTGATGATGTTGTTGGGAGTCTGAGTAGTTCTGATGACCTTGGACTTTGTATACCTCCTTGAGGTTTGAGACTTGAGTTATGAGTGCGTGAGCTAAAGGATGTGGGAATGAGTATGAGTTGCAGTTATGTTAGAATGAGTATGGATCGCCGCTATGTTGGAATGTATAAGGGTTTAGATTACGATTCTAGCATGCGACGTGTATCAGTTCTGTGGAATTCCTACGGAAATGCATGTTCGCGGTTTGGTTGTTATCCTGGTGATTAGGAGACCATTTTTTGGGAACGAAGTGTGGGAGTTATGAGTAACTCTAAGATGAAGGGTCTCAAGGATTGGATTCTCTTTGTTTGATGCTGTGCCTTGGGCTATGGGCTTGAGGCCGTGACGTGATTGTGGTGTGCCTAGCAGGAGTTAGGTTGTATAGCGCAACCTTGTGAAGTGAGGCTTTGGGCGCAACGGGATATGTAGTGCCAGGTGTGCAGTTTGATGATGTTCGCTTGTGTGTTAATTGCACTGAAAAGTTGAGAGTTTGGTGTAGCTGATGGACTGAGTACCATGATCGGGGTTGACGGCAGCTGCTTGACCGTGGTCAATATGGTTTCGAGATAAAGTTGACAGGGTTCGTTGAGGACCAAGTGTTGATGCGTATTGGCAGTACGCCGAGGTTGGATCATGATTTCTAGTTGGACTCTTTCTTTCCTTTGGATAGAAGGAGAGAGAGAGAGTTCTCTTGTAGATGATTGTCTTGTAGACAATTATCTAGTGCATGTTGTTTGCGAGTTGTTTCATCTCGGGTGGATAGAGATGCCAGGTTCTTGATTGATTCGGGTTATGGTTGTGTTCTATAACTGTGGAATCTCAATGGATCTATTCCCATGTTGTGACCCTTGGAGTTGTGACTCAGGGATGCGTATCGCCGTGATCAGGTGGTTGTGGGTTTGATTCTTCCTGGTTTTGATGCATGGTGCGTAGATGCATGCCTTCTTGGATATTGAGTATCTATGTCTGTGACTTGGGATCCGATTGCTACAGCGGTTAGGAACTATAAAGAATTATATGATGGGGTTGGTATTCGACTGTAAAAGGGTACGTATGAGTGTGGTAAACATGATAGGTCGTGGTAACCCAGTTAGTATGGCTTGTTTGTATGATATAGGTTGTGTTCTCTATGCTGTTTGTTCTTGATAGACAAGGGAGTTGGTGTTGAAATGTATAGTTCTTTTGCAGTGATTAGTTGAGGATCGTTAACTGTTGTTTGCAGTTTGTTTGGAATTGTGTGGATATGATTGTACTCCTAGCCCTTGATAGAGTGGGAATTTTGCCAGAATTGTGCAGCTGGGATTTTCACATGTGGGTTGTTTTGGGTAGACTTTTGTGAGTCTAGTTTTTGTTCTATTGGAGGACTTTGAACTGTTCAGAGTTCTTGGAGTCGAGGAATGGTTGTCGACTGTGGTAAGCGTTGTGCTTTGGCGTAATCGTTTGTTTGGATGGTGATCTTGAGAACGTGGTAAGGTATGAGTCAAGAAGGATATGATGTTTGAGAAGCCTTTGTTGGCGTGGCCTATTTGAACCAACGTGATTGTTGGTTGGGATCGAAAGGGGCGTGACGAGTTCTATATCTAAGGACACTGCGAGGCAAGTCTTGGGTGGTTACTTGACGGATAAGTCTGGAGTTCGAATATGCTACTTTTGTGGACTCAGGGACTGACCTATGTGTTATGTTTGGTGAGTGTATGGTTTGATGTCGGATGACAGCCCTTTGTTTGCTTTGTCGAATGACAGCGATCGTGCTTGGTTGGTAGCCTCGGTATCAGTGATAGTGAGACATTAGATGTGTGGTGATGTGCTGTTGCACGGGTGATACGGTTGGGTTTGTGTAGGTTGTTGGATACCTATGAGATGTTCTGTCTGCGTGACATGTTTAGTCAAGTGACTCGTTGGGGTCAGGTAATCTTGTGGCTGTAAAGTTGGGTTAGTTTCCAGTTTTGTGGAACCTTGTCTGAGACAATGGTGTACCACCTGATGTTTCTCCTGGGTGAGAATGGCGGTTTGAGATCAAAGTTTGGGTAGAGGATGAAGGTCTGAGGGTTTGTTGAGATGCATTCTTTGATGTCCAGGTGAGTAAGTGAGCTTCTCTCTGGAGTCGAGTGTTTGTCTTGTGGCTCGTGGATGGGCGCCGTGTCAGCCTTGAGATGACATTGTTGGCATCAGTGGGGTGATGATATGGTATCAAGGTTGGTGGTCGTTGGCAATTGCTAGAGCTCGAGTAGAGTTTATGCATGGAGTATGCAGTTTCATGTGACCGATGTCAGGGCTAGACGTTGTGTGTTTGGACTTGTGGAGATAGCCCTTGGTGTGTATTGTGAGGTGTGATTGAGCCAGTGTGTGGAAGCATGAGTTGGATCTTAATCCAATGTTTATGGATGTTTCTTGGACGACAGTAGTATCAGTGGAACTTGCACGTGTGGGCAGCTTGTGTGGAGATCGAATCTTCAAGTCGTGCTTACTTTGTGAGACGACAGTTGCGTATCAGTTTTGTGACGACGATTTTGGGGTTTCAATTGATGGAGCACTTGTGCTGTTATGTGGTGTTGCTGAGTTTGCATCAGAGATTATTGAGGATTGCGGGACGATGTTTGGCTTGAGTTTCAGGGTTGAATTTCGGGGACGAAATTTCTTTAAGAGTGTGAGACCCTGACCTATTTCATTTTGGGAAATGATTTGCGTATTGATGGAGTAAGAGTTAAAAATAACCTTGGTGATGTTGTGGGTGAGTGTTTTGAGCTTAGATATGTGTGAAAGATATGTTCAGGGAAGAATATGAGGTTCTAAGTAATGTTCGGATAAAAATATGTAAAAAGCATGTAAAGGAAAGTGACATACCTTTACTAGTTTGGTCATAACTCTTTGTGAAAAATGAATTTTGGTATGAGGTTTAAATCATTGGAAAGTAGACTTCTGGGGCTTCAGTTTGAGCACAAGAATGACCCTATTTGGAGTTTGGACGAGGGAGATATGCTCGTTTGAAGTTGAGCTAACAGTGCAGTCACGAAGACTGCTCGAGCGCTGTCTTTTGACGGATCGAGCGGTCTGTTCGGGCAGACTGTTATAATGGTGGCGGAACAGGTTGGTTTTTATACAAAGCTTCTTTTGTAAGCTTTCAATTCTCTCTCTTAAAGGCGGAACAGGTTGGTTTTTATACAAAGCTTCTTTTGTAAGCTTTCAATTCTCTCTCTTAAAACCCTAAAACCCTAGCTCTACCTTCTCTCTACATTTTGGGTGTGTGCGGGCACGAATCTT
>JAULJZ010080992.1:0-12671 GCA_032270985.1 Heliamphora pulchella
AGGCCTAAAGATAATACAATCATTGGAACTAAATGGGTTTTTAGAAATAAAAAGGATAAAAATGGTATTGTTGTCCGAAACAAGACTAGGTTAGTCGCACAAGGATATAATCAAGACGGAGGAATTGATTTTGAAGAAACATATGCACCCGTAGTTAGGATGGAAGCCATTCGCATGTTATTAGCATACACATCATATAAGAACTTTAAACTCATTCAAATGGATGTAAAAAGTGCATTCTTAAATGGCTTGATAAATGAGGAAGTGTATATTGAACAACCACCTGTTTTTAAAGATCACATTTATCCAAACCCTATTTTCAAATTAACAAAAGCATTGTATGGTTTAAAACAAGCTCCTCGGCCTTGGTATGAAAGGCTAAGTAATTTTTGGCTAAGTAATTTTTTGCTAGAAAATAGTTTTATTAGAGGAAAAATTGACACAATCTTATTTACTAAGACTAACAAAGAAGACATGCTCATTGTACAAATACACGTAGATTATATCATATTTGAGGCTACTAATGAGATTTTGTGTAAGGAATTTTCCATTTGCATGCAAAAGGAGTTTGAGATGAGCATGATGGGAGAGCTCACCTTCTTCCTTGGACTCCAAATCAAGCAAGCGAAGAATGGAACCTTCATCAACCAATCAAAGTACGTACGTGAGCTACTCAAGCGCTTCCAAATGGAAAATGGTAAAGTTTTGGGTACTCCAATGAGTCCCTCAACTAAACTTGATAAAGACGAGTAAAGAAAACCGGTAGACACTAAGCTCTACCGAGCTATGATTGGTAGTTTACTTTATTTAACTGCAAGTAGACCTGACATAATGCTTAGCGTATGTACGTGTGCACGTTATCAAGCATGTCCTAAATAATCACATTTAATTGCTGCAAAAAGAATATTAAGATATTTGGTTGGCACAGTAGATATAGGCTTATGTATACAAAATTTACCTCTTTTAAAATGATAAGTTATTCTGATGTGGACTTTGCTGGTTGCATAATTGACCGTAAAAGCACTAGTGGCACATGTCATTTCTTAGAAAAATCTCTTGTCACTTGGTTTTCAAAGAAACAAAATTCTGTTGCATTATCTACCGCCGAAGCCGAATATGTAGCCACAGGTAGTTGTTGTGCACAAATTTTATATATGAAACAACTAAATGATTTCAAATTAAAATATGATGTTGTACCAATTAAATGTGACAACACAAGTGCGATAAATATATCAAAAAATCTAATTTTGAATTCACGAACAAAATATATTGAGATAAGACATCATTTTCTTCGTGATCATGTACAAAAAGGCGATATATTTGTAGAGTTGGTGAGTACTACTGAACAATGGGCAGATATATTTACTAAACCCCTCAATGAGGATCGATTCATTATAATTAGACGAGAATTGGGTCTAATGCATATACATGAGGTTGTTTAATCCTTATTTAAGAAGATTTTTTAAGTAAAATTAATTCTGTTCCACTCAAATTTGCAGAAAATCAAAAGGCTGTCAAAACACTAAGTTCAGTCGACTGAGGCCCATTTCCCAGTTGACAGAACCAGTTTTTCTGAGTTCAATCGATTGAACTCCTGGGTTCGATCGACTAAACCTTCGGGGATTTTGAAAAACTGAAACGCCGAACTGCTTTAAATCCCTGTTATTCTCATTCTTTATCTCTCGGTTTCTCCCACTTATGGCATGTATACCTTGACTTTTATCTACCAAAAAGTTCCATTTCAACCCCATTTCTCACATCACCATTCCACCTCTCTAAACCCGACATTTCCATCTCTCCAAACCCTTCAATGGCACCTAGGGTTAGAGGAGGAAAGGGCAAATCTAATGCTAGGGATGATTCAACTAACGACCATGATAGTTGGTTCTCTTCAACTAAAGCTGAGATTCTCTACAAACATCATCTACAATCTCTCGAGCCGATTTTTGGTAAAAATTTAAATATGCGCTTTGTAGATTCCTACTTTCCAAATGTTATAAAATGCATCTCTAGACTTGGTTGGGGACCCGTTGTTTTCTATCAATGTGAAGGCGTTTATCCCCAAATCACTAAGTTGTTTTATACAAATCGTTCCCAAGATCATTCACTAAATCCCAATGATCATTCCATCCGCTTTACCACTTATCTTTATGGAAAAACTTATAAATTCTCCGATAAAGATATAGCCAATCTTTTTAGAATGGGTCGAGGAGACTTCATGTGCCCACAAATTTCTTCACAATCTTGGATCATGGCTCATGAATTCACCCCCAAATCATTTTTACCTTTAATCATGACCGAACCACCTATGAATTTTGGTATCCTTTCATCTTACTCCCAACTCACACTTGAGGCCAAAATTTTTCATCTCATCATTACATATACCGTTGTGCCTCGTGGTGGTTCTCGCACATATATTTCATATCTTGATTGTTTTCTTTTATGGTACATCAATAAGAAAATACGTCTTGATCTTCCATCTCTCATATGCCAATGGATGCTAGTCAAAGAAAGTTCAAAACGCCATATTCTTCCATATGGTGGTTTACTCACTCCACTGTTTGTGTCCTTTAGCTTCTCCCATTCTCCTTCAAAGTTTCGTCCACCTAAAAACTCTGATTTTCTCACCGCCACAACCTTAAAACAAATGGGTTATAAACTTCAAAATGGTCAGTGGATACCTAAAATCCAAAGGCAAGCACCTCAAGTAGTTCAAGATAGCGATGAGGAAGCCGAGGCTGCTACCTATGATGCTGATGCTCCACCTACTTCTCCTCCAGCACCTCCACATGTTCCTACCACCACTACTAATGATGCTACTGTCACACGCTCTTTTCTAAAAATACTGGTCAACTCTTTTTTCCAAGCGTGTTGTTAAAAAGCTTGACACGATCAGCTCTTGCCTTACTAGCCTTGAGGATGCTTTAGGCATTCCTCCTTGTGATGCTTCCTCACCCGCAGGTATTGGTACTGGTGATAGTGATGACAATGAGGATACATCTGGCTCCGCCTCTTTTTGATAATGCGAAAAGGGGGTGAAACAGTGCATAGTGCAAAACAAGGAAAGCTCCAAGGCTCCACTTTATTTTCACTTTCATGGAGAGCATTAGAGTGTTTTTTATTTTTGGATCATGTACTAATGCTACTCTTATCTTGTTTATGCTTTTTTTTTTTTGCTACACTTTATCTTGTTTATTATGCTTGGATGGTTATGTTTTATTATGTTTTGATGGTTATGTTTATTATGCTTATATGTTACTCTTCTCATGGTTATTTGATTGACCTTAAATTGAAAATCTATATTGATCACAAACGCTTACCATTTGAATGAAATGAACTTCAAATATTCACAACTTATGCATATAGTAAGGGGGAGTTTTTCAACTCTCAAAGATTATTACTCATGCTTATTTTTAGGGGGAGCTTTACTTAAGCTTTCCTATATTATTTTGCTTGTGTTTATGATCATAAAAAAGGGGGAGATTATTGGCCTAACAAGGCTTCAATAACAGATTTTGATGATAACAAACTTATATATCTAATTGTGCAAATTGAGTTTGGTTACAGGAAATATACACTTAGCACAATTCAAGATTTACAATGAAAGTCATGACGCATAATTCCAAAATCAAGATTACTTAGCGACAAGTTTTTGTTGAACAAATGCAAAAAGAATTAAGATATTGAAGACTTGAAGAACAAGATTGTAAATTTCGTTTGTAGGATCTATGTACACTCATATGACTCATGGATATATGTTTCTGAAGCTCACAGGAATCCTAAATATCTTAAAAATGTTTTTCCAAAGCATAAAAAGATAAAACCTTTTTGGAAAACCAAAAATCTAGATTTTTAATGATCTTGTCGACTGAGGCTTTCCATCCAGTCGGCTGAACGGGATACCAAAAATAAATTTTCAGATCTAAGTTGGTTCAGTCGAACGAAGTAAAGTTCAGTAGACCAAGTGAGTCTCTTCAGTCGACCAAATAGCTTAAATTTTGAATTTTTTGAAAATGGCTAGTTTGACATTTCTATACTTAGCCCAACGGCTAGTTCGATTTTGGAGCCTATAAATAGAGGTCTTGTGCTAGTGTTTCATTCATCAAAAGCCTCTCAATCTTTCTCTCTTGCTTACTACTTCATTGTCCTTCAAAAATCTTGATTTTACAAATCACTTTTGAGAGAAAATCATTAGTTTTTCTTCTTGAGCTTCATTTTCATATTCTATTGAGAAGTGAGTTTAGAGCTTTATTTGTTGTACTTATTTTCTCATTCAAGGAGCGTTATTTGTACACCCTCGTATCATTATTTTTGTTGATTTGTATTTGAGAAAGGTGATTCTCAAAAGAGACTAATCCGCGTACAAGGATTGGGTTAACTTGAGAAGGGTACATTCTCAAGTAGAGACTACTCCGCCTAGACTAAGGAGAGAGGCTCATTCGCCTATTGAAGGAGAGGTAGTAAGAAATTCTCATAGCGGTTGCCTTGAGGCAAGGACGTAGACCATAACACTGAACATTGTAAAAATCATGGTGTTCTTTTTCTAGCTTGCTCATTTCTTACTTTATTATATTGTTGTTTCTTTCACATAAATTTGCACTTTAATTATTCATCATTTAACTTATCATTTGATTTATTTGTTTCTCAAAGTAATACTATTGTACCTTAATCCAGAAGCTAGGTTAATCAAAATCAGCATTGAAAATTGTTAAAGTAAGAAAAAATGTTTAAACATACATTAGTACTTAACTCCTTTATTTCTTGCATCCATACATTAGTACTTAACTCCATTATTACTAAACATACATTAGTAATCAACATTTATTTGGAATATTTTTTTTTGCAAGAAACATTATCAAATTAAAAGTATTCTTAATAGTTGAAAAGAATTAAACTTGAAAGTTACATTTTTATTGTTAAAGCAAGAAGTTCTCAAATATTGATTTATATTCAAATTTTTTTAACAAAAGATTTTTAAGTATGCTTGTGTAGTTAACTTGTAAAGAAGAGTTATACTTGTATCAAAAAACAAAAGGGAGTTATTAATAAGAAGTTTTATCAAACTTTACTCAAATATTTTAAGAGAAAGTTTTCTTTTATTCTTGTGCCATAATTTTCAAATAAGTGAATACATACTTGAGATTTGAATTATTGTATATTTAAACTAAGAATTTTTTAAATATCCAATTCTCCCCCTCTTTTGGAATCACACACAAACTATCATATAAAACCATATAAGATTGCACCATCTAATTAATTAAAACAACGATATTAAATAATCGTAAATTATTAAGTATTTTAGGATTAAAAGTACAAGCACTACTCATTATAATCTTGGGGTGCAAATTAATTTATATGGTCAGTATAAAATTAATTACCCCAATGTGTCTCGTTCAATACACACAAAGTGTACTAACATAAAAAGTCAGAATAACAGACGACGCTATTATCTGTTCCCCGTAACCAAGACATTCCTACTAAAATTCTGTGCTACAGTCATATCGATGGTATGTCTATTTTTATCTAAACTGTGAACCTAAAACTTATATTCTGCAATAACCTAAAATTTAATATTCTGTGTATAAGCCGTACTCTACATAACAGATTAAATACTATACAGAATAAAGAATATCCATGCATAACATTAAGGAATTGATATACTTACATTGCTTATAAAGATTCTCATAAAATGAAAAATTAATTTTATTAAAATAAAATTAAATACTAAAACCATAGTTTTAGTATACTAATTCTAATAATCTCCCACATATGCATCTAACTCCCATGCCCTTTACATGACTATAAAAAGTTTTCACCGGTAAGCTCTTTCTAAAATAATCTGAAAGATTGTTTCATAATGCAATCTTGATCATAGCAACATCACCTCTCTATATAATTTCTTGTATCAGGTGATACTTACGCTTAATGTGCTTTATTTTCTTGTGGACCCTTGGCTCCTTCGAGTTTGCAGTTGCTCCGCTATTGTCACAATAAAGTGTAATAGCTGACTAAACTGATGGTATCACCTCTAGATCCAACAGGAAGTTCTTGAGCCAAAAAGCCTCCTTAGCTGCTTCAGAAGCTGCCACGCACTCGGCCTCCATGGTGCAATCAACAATGCAGGACTGCTTGATACTCCTCCAACTTATAGCTCTACCTTTTAAGCTAAACACATATCATAAAGTAGATATACGGGAATCCTTGTCAGACTACAAATCAGAGTATGTGTACCCCAAAGGTAGTAGACCATCTGCCTAGTAAATCAACATATAATCCGTAGTCCTTTTCAAGTACTTGATTATATTCTTTACCGCAGTATAATGCTCTTATCTTGGGTTAGACTGATATCTGCTAACCATGCCAATGATAAAGCAGATGTCCGGTCTAGTGCAAAGCATAGCATACAAGAGGCTTCCTACTACCGAAGCATATGAAACTACCTTTATCTTCTCTATCTCATTAGGTGTCTTAGGACACTGATCCTTGGATAGAGTGATTCCATACTTGAAAGCGAAAACCCCTTTGTCGGAATCCTGCATGCTAAAATGAGCAAAGATATCATCGATATACTTTGCTTGTGATAAGGCCAACGTCCTTTATTTCTAATCTGGCACAAGCTTGATCCCAAGGATTTAACTAACGTCTCCTAAGTCCTTCATAATGAACTGCCCAGATAACCATACTTTAACGGTAGATAATGCCCCCACATCATTTTCGATAAGCAAGATATCGTCTACATAAAGTACTAGAAAAATCATAATATTTTGTCACGCTTTTTGTACACACATAACTCATCCGATCTTTGATCAAAATCATAAGACTTTATGGCTTGAACAAACCTAGTGTTCCAAGACTTCGATGCCTGCTTGAGTTTATAAATGGACCTCTTAAGCATACATAACATTTGTTCTAGGCCCTTTACAACAAATCTGTCTAGTTGTATCATATAGATACATTTTGTCAAAACTTTCATTAAGGAAAGCTGTCTTGACATCTATTTGCCAAATTTCATAATCGAAATGAGTAGCAATGGATAAGAGAATCCGAATAGACTTAAACAAAGCTATCGGCGAAAAGGTTTCCTCATAATCGATCCTTTCTTTATGAGTGAATCATTTAGCAACAAGCCTAATTTTGAAGGTTTTAACCTTCCCATCTGCTCCTCTCTTCTTCTTGTAGATCCACTTACATCAAATGCGTTTTATCTCTTCGGGTGGTTCTAAAAAGTTCCCAGACATGATTGGAATACGTGGATTCTATCTTTGAATTCATAACTATTTGCCAAAGATTTGTATCTTTGTCCTGAAGTTCTTCATTATAGTTACAGGGCTCGGTATCTAGTTCTATCAGGATTTTGTCAAAAGACATTCCCAAGAACATATACCGACCAGATTGATGAATATCCCTCCCACTACGATGAGGCACAACCTGTATCTATGTACTAGTAGTAACATGCTATATAGAATTTGAACCCCGTGCATCAGCATCCTGTTCTTGATTTGCACCTGTCCTGATAATCCTCCCACAATGACGAGGTAATAGAATATCAGTGACCTGTGATTCCTCTTCTATTCTACTGATATTCTCTCTCAGTTCTACCAAAACAATTTTGCTATTAGGCTTGTAATCCATAATATAATTCTCTTTCAAGAATCGAGCATTGGTGCTAACATGACCTTTTGATCCTTAGGATTATAAAACAGACCACCCTTTATTCCCTTGGGATACCCCACAATGAAATAGACTTTTGTTCTTAGTTCTAACATACTTATGTTCCCTTTCAACACACGTGCTGGACACCCCCAATTTCGAATGTGTTTCAGACTAGGCTTACGCCTGGTCCACAATTATGTAGAAGTAGAAGGTACTGACTTAGAAGGTACCAAGTTCAGAATGTAAGCTGTTGTCTCTATAGTGAGTCCATTAAATGAATTGGGTAATCCTAAATAACTCATCGTGGACCTTACCATCTCCATAAGGGTCATATTCCTTCTTCCTGCTACACCATTCTGTTGCGGAGTGCCAAGTGCAGTCAATTGGGATGTAATCCCTCATGATGATAGGTAATCCCTAAACTGTCCAAAGAGGTATTTCCCACCACCGTCGGATCGTAGTGATTTGATACTTTTACCCAGACACTTCTTCGCCTCCGCCTCCACCTTGAATTTTTTGAATTTCTTAATGTATTTAAACTTATGGTGCATCAGGTAAATATATCCATACATTGAGTAGTCATCAATGAAAACTGATGAAGTACTCAAAGGCACCTCTTGTTGGAGGCAAAATTGTTAAAATCTTTGTTTTTGCACATGAATATGTAAAAAAAAAATTTAACTGGACAAACAAACGCCAAAACGGGCTCCAAATAAAAACTTTTGATGACGAACGATCACAAAAACCCGTGCATCCGAAATTAATTTAGAAGGATACCTTTTTACCGGTCGAATCTTCAACTATGATTTGAATCCAAGTTGTAGCTCCTATCAGATCTTCTATTGTATTCCTCTATGCGATTTCTAGATATAGTGTGGGCAATGATTCTCCGAGAACCCGTTTCGACAGAACCTGGACAGCTTTAGTCTTAAACATAAGTTTTGAAACTAGTTCAGCCTACCTGCATATTTATAGGGCTACAGTAGATACCTGAGGAGTAATTATGAGTAAGACATCCAGTGGAACACAGACACATATTAGCTATTTTTGCAATTAAGAAAATCTCATAGCGATATCTGTAATTATGAAAAATTAACAGCAGTTTCTTCAATTTTCAGAAAACACTGAATTCCAGTTCACACCACTAAAAAATTATAATTACACTATGACCCATAATCTCAAACCCATCTTGCATTAAGCTTTTGTTATTAAATGCTTAGCATTTCTTCCTACGTTAAAATTCTCAATACTTGCCAATTAATTTTAATTACTGACAATGTAATTTAATCAGCATCTTGATATCCCTTATGCCCTTCCACTTAACTTATTTGATTATCGGATAATCAAATCAACCTGTAGGGTTTGGCCCGGTTGTAGACACCCCAATTTGACCCCGCCTAATCTTAGGTGAATCCGATGATAAAAACAGATGGATTAGTGCCTCCGTACGATCCTTGGGAAGCGATCCAAGCTCGGTATTTGAACCCAAGACCTTCAAGCCAATGAAATTTTGACGAACCATTGAAACTTGCTGCCCAAGTAAGGCGACCGCCAACTCTCTTCATGGCGCCCGCCAAAGAACTTTGTAAAAACCCTAGCCTAAAGTGGCGACTGCCACCTTCCATCATGGCGACCGCTAACTCCCACTATGGCGACCGCCATAGAACATTGTGGAAACTTTCAATAACATGGCGACCGCCATCATTGATTGTGGCGACCGCCAACTCAAATGGCCTGACGTTTCCCTTAAACGTGGCAGCATCTCATTGGCTGATAAACTCTATAAATACCGTGCCCCAGTGTACGTTTTCAGTACAAATTTGGAGTGAGAGAGAGACTCTGTCGATATACTGAGCGATTTCGTGCCCCAACACCGAACCTTTGCCGAGATACCGAGATCCGAGCCTTCCAATGCCTGCATTGCAACCCTAGCTTGGATTTTCACCTGAGGATTGGTATGCCGAGGCACATTCGACAACTTGAGGATTCCCCGACAATTTAGATAATTCATTTGGATCCCCGGTCTTTCTAACTCTAATTCTTCTCTTTTGGAGTGACCAGGTAAAAAATTCAATTTCAATTCACACATTTCTTTTCATTGTACTTTTGCTTTACTTATTAATTGCCTTATTTATGTTCTAGCATTTTCATTCATTTAATTTATTTGTTTATCTATTTGCTTTTTTGAATTAATTTTAATCAAATCATTAATTGGTGCTAATATATTTTGACAATTACAACTCAATGATGTTGTTAATTGTTGTAACAATGCACCTACATTTATGTGAATGTAGTAATTAATACTACATTTCACATTTAAGTTAAATAGTTATTTTTAATTTCTTTTATTTTTCTAGCATTAGTTTGTTTGTCTTTACTAAGTATTTATTTTCATTCTCTTTACTTGTAATATTAGTGTCATTTTCTTTATTAGCATTAGTTTAATTTTCTAGCATTTTCTTTTTCATTTTATTTTCTTTTTTTTTTATAATAGTGTAATATTCATTTTCTAACATTTTATTTCCTTTCTCATAATATAATTTTAGTTTCTTTTTTCTTCCTTTTCTCTTCTTGAAACTTTAATTTTCCTTTTTAATGTTCCACTTTATTTTCTTTTTAGATTAATATCTCTTTTCAAGCTTTTATTTTCTATTTCCTTTTCTTTCAATAATTATGTAATTGTCTTTTAGTGCTTTATTTTTCTTCTCTTTTATTTAATTTTATTCACCTCGTAATATAGCACTTTAATATTGTTCAACTTTATTATTAGCTTTAATTTCCCTATAAAATTTCATTTAGCACTTCTTTTCTCCTAGTAATAGTACTAATAAAATTCTATCTTCCTTTTTCTTTACTTTGTCTTATCCTTCTTCTTCTCTATTTTTATCAAACTCAAAAATCATAAAAAGTCCTTTTAATAGTTGAAAATCACTTGTACTTTCCTTTTATTTTCTCTTACCTTGTTTTGTTTAGAAAATGTAAAATGTGAATAATTAAGTTTTCTTTTTTTTCAATAGTTTAATAACATTTTCTACCATTTTCATTTTAGTATGTTTTTTGTTTATAAACTTTTTCTTTATTTTTTTTTAAATTTTCTTTGTTGTAAAACTGTCATTTTCTTTAATAAGCTTTCTTTTAGCATAGAATTTTCATGCATTTTTTTTTACATTTAGTTTTTGTCTCTAATGTTAATTTAGTTTATTTTTAATTATGCATGTTTTTGGCTATTCTCTTTAAATACATGTTTAGATTTGTTTAGTCTATTTTGATAGCAAATCCATGTTTAGGTAGTTCGGTAATTTCTAGCATGTTTTTATTATTTTATGCAAATCATGATTGTTAGCTTATTTTTGTGAATATTGCATGTCGGTATGTTTCATGAATTCTTTAGATAGAAATTGTATGTTATAGGACTTAGGATTCTTCTTTTGACACTTATTTGTTTTGAAATATTATGTTCATATTTTATGTATTTTTCATATTTGATTTTTGATGTTCTCTCTTTACCTCTATTTTCTTTATTTGCATGCATTTGAGAAATTCTATTAAGGAACCAATGATGATTAGTAGAGGTCAACCTTACGGTTGGGCGAACGGGATGCCTAACACCTTTTCCAATTCGTACTTTAACCCCCGAACTCTTTTTTTCTGATTTACGTTTTAAAATATTAGTAGCTATTTTTTTTCATAGTTTTTCTCAAAAACTAAGTGGCGACTCTATTTTTAATAAAAAGGGATTTTTAAAATTTGGCTTTTAAGGTGTCAAAATATTTTTGTAAACATCTTTGAATTACCCTATTTTTTACCTCTAAATCCTAACGCCACAGTATTTTCTGGCGACTCTGCTAGGGACTGGTTTACAAAATCAAATAAGAGGGCTAGACTTGAAAACATCATTGGTTCTTAATAAAATTTCACACTTGCATTTTCGCATGTATATGCATTTCTTCTCCAACCCCTTGTTTGGTCGACCCGATGCCCTAAACGTTAATCCGTTTCAGGGATTGTTGGGAAGACGGGCAACCCTTGCTGACTGTACGCTATCATAGGTGCAGTAAAAGAGTTCGAGCGTACTGTTTGGCCATGCCCTGCACTACTCCAGGCATGGAAGGTATATACCCGGCTCTATTTAGAAGGTACCCTGTTCGATTGACCAAAATCGGCCTTTTGCATATAGTGAAATTAGAACCCCCTAATTAGGTGCTGCTAACCCTGGTAGGATTAAGTGTTTTTCTTTATTGTATGTTTTGATTGTATATTGTTAGGATTATTTGTTCGGATTAGATTATTTTTTCCTGGGTTCGGCCCAGATTCTCTGTTATCTTTTGATTAGATTAGTTTTTCGCCTCTAGGTTCTTACCCGGGTTTTGTTCTTCACCACGATCGCTTTTTCACACCATAGTTTTCTTGCTGAGGTCATGCCCGTGTTTCATTTTAACAGCTCTAGGGTAGTTTCTCCCCCTTCCGTGTTCCTTTTGGCTTGCTAAATCTATACCCCATTTTGTCTAGGCTTGCTTTCTTCAAATTCTTTTTCTTTCGACTTATGTGAGAAAGTTTTGTTTTTCTACCGTTATGCTGCCAGTTTTTCTTTAAGAATCATAGGTCGAACCAGTCCCTTGAGGATTAGAATAGTCTCCTTGCCAGAACGTCGTCCGCTTAGACAAAACCTTTCCTCTAGAGTTCGGTTGACCTATCCCCTTTGGTTCTCATCTGGGGTTTTCAGATGTTCAGTTGTTAGGCTGCTGGTATGAGCCCGACAGAGGCATTATTTTAGTTTCAAGCTATTTTGGGGTATCTGGGAGATTTGTTGTCTGTTGTCTGAACTCTTTCGAAAAATGTCTGAAACTTGTCATTTTGCTTGTGGAATCTAGGTTTTTCTTTGGGATACCATTGATTTGGAAAGAATACAGTTGACACGAGTTTAGGTAAGATTAGAATCGAGCAGACTTCGTAGAGTATCTAAATCGACTAACATGGCAGAGAATGAAGTTAATTTGACAGCCCTGATGAGGGCTATT